>CAUYRH010068596.1:0-46552 GCA_963574655.1 Perodicticus potto
GTATAGCAAGCAGACAGCCCTCAGAATGGGAGAAAATATTTGGAAGTTATGCTTCTGACAAAGGTTTAATAACCAGAATCCACAGAGAACTCAAACATATTAGCAAGAAAAGAATAAGTGATCCCATCTCAGGGTGGGAAAAGAACTTGAAGAGAAACTTCTCTAAAGAAGACAGGTGCACGGCCTACGGACACATGAAAAAATGCTCACCATCCTTAATCATCAGAGAAATGCAAATCAAATCTACTTTGAGATATCATCTAATTCCAGTGAGATTAGCCCACATCACAAAATCCCAAAACCAGAGATGTTGGCGTGGATATGGAGAAAAGGGAACACTTCTGCACTGCTGGTGGGAATGCAAACTAATACATTCCTTTTGGAAGGATGTTTGGAGAATACTTAGAGATCTAAAAATAGACCTGCCATTCAATCCTATAATTCCTTTACTAGGTAGATACCCAGAAGACCAAAAATCACACTATAACAAAGATATCTGTACCAGAATGTTTATTGCAGCCCAATTCATAATTGCTAAGTCACGGAGGAAGCCCAAGTGCCCATCGACCCACAAATGGATTAATAAATTGTGGTACATGTATACCATGGAATATTATGGAGCCTTAAAGAAAGATGGAGACTTTACCATCATGTTTACATGGATGGAGCTGGAACATATTCTTCTTAGCAAAGTATCTTGAGAATGGAAGAAAAAGTATCCAATGTACTCAGCTCTACTATGAAGGTATTTTATAGCTTTCATATGAAGGCTATAACCCAATTATAGCACAAGAATATGGGGAAAGGGACAAGGGAGGACAGGGGAGGGGGGAGGATAAGTGGAGGGAGAGTAATTGGGACCACATCTACAGGGCATCTCAGAAGGGTACAGGTGAAACTTACTAATAAATGCAGAATACAAATGTCTTCATGCAATAACTAAGAAAATACCATGAAGGCTATGCTAAACAGTTGATGAAAATATTTTATTTTTTTTTATTTATTTTTTTTTTTGAGACAGTGTCTCACTGAATGTCACCCTTGGTAGAGTGCCGTGGCGTCACACAGCTCACAGCAACCTCCAACTCTTGGGCTTAGGCGATTGTCTTGCCTCAGCCTCCCGTGTAGCTGGGACCATAGGCACCCGCTACAACGCCCACTATTTTTCTGTTTTGCAGCTGAGGTCGGGTTTGAACCCACCACATTCAGTATATGGGGCCGGCGCCCTCCTTGATGAGCCACAGGCACCACCCTGATGAAAATATTTTAGATTGTATATGAAACCAGCACATTGTACCCCATCATTGCACTAATGTACACAGCTGTGATTTAATAAAAAAAATGATTTTCAATGGATAAAAGATTTAATTAAACTTAAGACATGAAACCATAAAAATACTAGAAGTACAGGGAAAATGCTTGAAGAAATCGGCCACAGAGAATATTTAATGAGGAGGACTGTCCCCAGGCAATTGAAGCAACAGTAAAAGTACATTACTGGGATCTGAGAAAACTAAAAGCTTCTGTAGAGCCAAGAGCACATTAAGTAAAGCAAGCAGACAACCTTCAGAATGGGAGATTTTTGTAGATTATGCTTGCGAAAAAGGTCTGATAACTAGGATCCACAGAGAACTCAAACTAATCAATAGGAAAAGAACACATAAACCCATTTCTATGTGCACAAAAGACTCGAACAGAAACTTCTCTGAAGAAGACAGGCACATGGCCTACAAGCACATGAAAAAATCCTCATCATCTTTAAGTATCAGGAAAATGCAAATCAAAACCACTGTGAGATATCATCTAACTCCAGCAAGATTAACCCACATCACAAATTCCAAAACTACAGATGTTGGCATGGATGCAGAAAAAAGGGAACACTTCTACACTGCTGGTGGGAATGCAAGCTAATACGACCTTTTTAGAAAGAAGTTTGAAGAACGCACAAGGAACTAAAAGTAGACCTACCATTCAATCCTGCAATTCCTCTTCTAGGTATACACCCAGATGATCAAAAATCATTTTACAACAAAGACATTTGCACCAGAATGTTGATTATAGCCCAATTCATAATTTCCAAGACATGAAAACAGCCTAAATGCCCATTGACCCAGGAATGGATTAACAAATTGTGGTATATGTACACCATGGAAGACTATGCCGCCATAAAAAAGATGGAGACTTCACATCTTTTATGTTTACTTGGATGGAGCTGGAACATATTCTTCTTTGTAAAGTATCTCAAAAAGGAAAAAAAATCCAATGTACTCAATACTACTATGAAAAAAATCCAATGTACTCAATACTACTATGAAATCAATATATAATCACCTACACACTCATATGAATGGTAAAACATAACTAGAGTCCAGAAAGTAGGAAGGAAGAGCAGGGAGACAGGAGGGAGAGGGGAGGCTGGGAGGAGGGAAGATGTTTGGGTGGACCTCACCTAATGTGCGTAATGCAATGGTACATTTCAAAACTAATAAGAAAAAAGTATAATTGTCTTACCACAACAAATTAGTAAGCAAGGAGATGGATGTGTTAATCAGTTTGATGTAAGCATTTCACATTGTACACCAAATCAGTACACTGTACCCCACAAATGCATCAATGTACACAGTTATTATTTAATAGAGAAAAGAATTTTAATATTGTTTGTATTCACTCCCAAATTCATGTAAATATAAAAATTATTTGTAATTCTTACATTCATCCTTCTTTAGTCTTCCATATTTCTGCCTATGATTATTTAATTAGCATACTTTTGTTTATCTGATTCTAGGATATCACCAAAATAATCTGATGTTTCCTTAAAGGGACAAAATTGCATAAAGCTATTAATACTTCTCTTGCAGTGAAATGCCAAACCAGAGGATTTAATTTCTTAGCAGTCTCTACTTCTTAAGAAAATGGCACAGTTATCCAAATAGTACTGCTTAGTCCTTCACAGGGCTTCTCAGAACTAATTCATTTAAGCAACTGAAAGGAACCAGAGGATTTTCTGCAAAGTGATATTGTGATGAGTTGACTAATTGTATAATAATGCCAGAACATGATTTTTCTACCAGTAGGGGATATGTCTTAATTAACACAATCATTTGTAGACTTTTACCCACTCTTCTTTTTTCTCATTAAATCAACAAAAAGATTCCGAGGCTGCCATACCTGGCTGACATCCTGTACATAATTACATTAATTTGGATTCTCTGGCTCATCGATTGTGAAACAACATATTTAATTATTTTCTAAAAAGGTGAAAAAAGTAAAATAACCTTTCTAATTCTAATTGAAACATTTTCTGTGACGAAGGTGCTTCATTTTCCCCTTTGATGAAAATGGCCAATTTCAATCCCTAACCATTCCTAATACATAGAATATACCAAAAAAAAAAAAAAAAAAATTTATGTAACAACAAAAAGGCAGTATGTAAATGTATCCCTGTGATGAGAAGAAGGGAAAATCTTTCATCATTACAAAAAAAAAGGAAGATGGGGGATGACAAAGAAAAAATATTAAAGGAAAAAAATAACTAACTAATGGTATTCTTTTATGACTAACAGTCCTTGGCATCCAGAGATGCAATCACAGCCACTCAATTCATTTCTTCAACAACACCCTAAGAAAGGGCAGTTGTTTGCTGGAGGGACCCTATCAAAGGGGTTTTACCAGCTCCAAATCAATGTTCTCCTTCAGGTGACCCCCCTGCCCTGTCAGCCTCTCCATAGTCTCCACTATGAAAAGGAGTATTTAACTGCTTTCATATCAGTTTATCATAAGCAAAAAGAGAAAATCATATAAAACATCTCTAAGAGAGAAAGGGTTAAAAAAGAAATATCTAAAGAAAAGTTCTATTGCATTTTTATTAGTAGGTAAAAAGATTCTCTTTTTCTTATTGCTCATAATACCCTGCATTTGCCAGTTTTAATTTTTTTTCAAAAAGCACGCATGTAATCACTAACGACTTAAACTTAGTTTTAAAATGTGTTGGTATAATATAATACTAGAAGTTACGTTGCAAGAAACTAGATACTGCCTTCATACTCTAAAACAAAATTAGTAAGGTTATTATACCATAATATTCATATTATTTTACACTTATTTGCAATATAAGTGGATGACTATTTCTCATAGGAAATATAAGAGAGTATATATGATAAGGGGTATATCATATATACAAGTGAAATACAGGTTCTTCATTCCTACAGGACTGTTGTAGTGCTTAACAGCAACAGGTTACAATAGAAAAGACCCTGTTGCTAAGCACATCTTAAGTATTCTTACCATACACAAAAAGGTAACTATGTGAGGTGATAAATATATTCATTAGCTTGATTACAGTAAACACTGCACAATGCATATGTGTACCAAACATCACAGTGAACTAGGGGAGGATATTTTAGCCCTACACAGGCAACTCTCAATGAGGGCAATATTCACTCCAGAGATTCCCATCAGCCTGGCTGGGCTTTGTCACACCTGCATGGCGTGGTTCTTTGGTCTCTTTGGTCTCTTTCCTGTCACTGGTGTTAATCCTTAATGAGTATTTTATATTCACAAAGCTGAACCCAACCTGCAACAGATAGACTGTTGATAGACTCCACTCTGTACTCAGAGCTTCTGCTGTGCTCTTAACTACCATTATTGGGTGAGATTTGAGCAACAATAAATCATTTCTCTTTTCCCAGAGCTCTCCAGATTACATGTGAATTAACACCTCTGAGGTATGTAGAAATGCACATTGTCAATCTGTTCTGATTATCCTTATAGCTGTGTTGCCCATTTCTGTGCCCACTTTGACTCAGTCAGTTAAGAGATGCCTCTGGGCTCCTGCTCATCGTCCCCACTAAGTTGAAGTAGCTCACTGCAGTCACAGCCTTTATCTCTGTCCTTCTAGGCTGCACGCAGCTACCAGTCTTTCAAGGGTTCTGGAATGAATATCACTTATGTATGTCTCACTTAGTGAAGGAAGCTTTTATGGGAATTTCCTCAGGGGGCCGATAAGCAGTCATACATAATAAATCTCTCCAGTATTACAGTTTCTCTAAGGTGTTAGCTGACTTTGATTCAGTAAATCTAGAAAGTGTACGATTTCTATATCATGTATGTCAGTCAAGGATGAATATATCTCAAGATTTTAGATTAAAGAAAAAGAAATTAGTGGTTTATCTATATCTTGTTTAGTTGAATTAGTACTTACCTAAAAGTAATTTTTTTTTTTTTTTGAGACAGAGTCTCACTTTGTTGCCCTCAGTAGAGAGCTGTGGTGTCATAGCTCCCAGCAACTTCAAACTCCTGGGCTCAAGTGATCCTCTTGCCTCAGCCTCCCCAGTGGCTGGGACTGCAGGTGCCAGCCACAAGCCCTAGCTAGTTTTAGAGATGGGGGTCTCAGTCTTGCTCAGGCTGGTCTTCAACTCTCTGAGCTCAGGTGATCTGCCCACCTCGGCCTCCCAGAGTGCTAGGATTACAGGCATGAGCCATCATGCCTGGCTCTAAGGAATACTTCTTTAAAAGAGTAGATGTAGGGCTTGGATGGGCACATTACCACACATGGACAGGTCCTCATGTCTCAGGTGGAGAGCTCAGTAAGTTCTCTAAGAAAAGGATTTCTTTATACCAAGATAACACACGTCTCCCTACTGGACCATATATTCATTAGGTTGATTATAGAAATCATTGCACAATGCATATGTATATGAAACATCGCACTGATCAAGTTCCCTATACAGGCAACTCTCATGGGCAATCTCGCTCTAGAGATTTGGCCTTGCTGAAGACTGTGTGTGGCAGGGGTAGTCATCATACCCATTGCTCATGTCATAGCTGCTGGAGCACTGAACACTCCTCTCCTCCTGAGGACGGCAGCACACCAGTGCAGACACACACACACACACACACACACACGCATACGCTGCTTGGAAGAAGGTGAAAGTTAATGTTCTCACAACGTTTATGAAAGGATGGTTAGTCTTCATAGTGAAATAATAGAAATATTATTACCTCATAGTTTTATCGTTAGGCCAAAAATCTCACTCTCTGCCTTCCTCTCTCTGCCCTCCCTTACTAGCAGGTACCCTGTGGATTTTTGTTTTCACAAAACACCGATGAGCCCAGCAAGCAAATCCCTAGACCTACTGACTAACTCTGGCTTTCAGAATCTGTTCCATAGCCTCAAGGGTTGCTGAGTCATCCTGGAATGAACAATAGGGGGTGATGCTGAGCATCTGGTCTCCAACCCAGAATGATACCTCAGAACAGAATCAACAACAGCTTCAGAACATCTGAGAAATGTCTGTCTCTGACGGCAAGGTGGCTGGCTTATCATCCTGCCGGAGGAGAAGGAGATGGACCGGTTTTGCAACATCTGTGAATTTGGCCGCAATTACCTATTTTCTCTTTGCTCTCCCTTAAATTTCCCTGCCTGATCTCCTCGCAGGCATTCTTCCTTTCTTCCTCTTTCTCCACTCTCTTTCCCTTTCTCCTTCTAAAAACATAAAATAAACTTTATACCTTTATCTTCTAATCTTGGTATAGAGAAATCCTTTCCTTAAAGAAACTACTGAGCTCTCCACCTGAATACTTTAGAAATTACAATTTAAATATATAAATGTAAAATGTGTTCATTTAAAAAATTGATATTTTGGCCACAGTTATTGGTCATGCCCTACAAGGCAGATGTAAATTAGGTGCTCAGTCAGCTAATGGTCCAATAGACAAGACATGTGTGTTATCAAAAGATACATATACCACCAATAAGTAAGTGCTAAATGTACACTCTGAGAGTCCAGAACAGAGCAGCCAACTTTACTTGTAAAGCAAAAGAAGCAGGGAGGTATTATCAAAAAATCAAACCAACCAACAAAGGAAGTCATTCTGATCCATGGTGCTAAATGATCATGTGGCTATTGTTTTTGCTTTGTCAAGTATATATCTACTCTCTAATGGTAGAGGATTTAGAATTGGGAATAAGATCAATATTTTGGGCAGCTGGAACTTTATCAGTAAAATCGTATTTTATTCATTTATTAACTCAATAAACTTTTACTGAGTACCCGTTGTTTGCCACGTTATGAATAAAACAAATTTTTATCGTTAAGGCATCTCTGCTCATCACCAAGGAATGCTAAGACAACAAAAGAATCCCAAGTCATTACAGCTACTCAAAAAAGAGTTTGGAATGTAATTACAACATTATTTAAAGAAGGAAATAAAAGCCTTATTCCTAGGGATTCAAAGAAATCAGTGGTTTGTCAAAATTTGAAAAAGTGAAAAGTTTATTTATTTTCCTTAGGAAAAGAAATATGTACATTAATGTTAGAAAAACAAATTATTTCAGAAAAGGAGAACTAAAGGGCAGACATAGAGTACATCCATACCAACTAGCAAGATACAAAGCATAAATTTCCCTTTCTTGAAAAGTTTGTTTAAATCCACTGAATGTCCTTTATTACCATGGTAACGCAATATTGAATAACAATAGTTGCTATTTACAATATTGCTTTCAAACCAACATCAAAGGCATTCAAATTAATACTACTTTAGATAATCAGGAAATCTAGTTACATAGCAAGAAATATTTTATTAAAGATACAGGCAAATCTCTTGTCAGAATTAAAATGAAAATGGTCTAAAGATTTGGAAGAAAAAAAACCAATCAGCTGCATGTTCTAGTTATATAAAATCACCTTTTCTACAAATATTATGGCCAATGTCAAAAGGAATATGAAAAAATACAATCTCATCCCATCTCACATAAGGTGAAATAAATGAACCGAGCCCGTATGCGCGGTGTTCAGAAGACAAGAACACACAGCAGGCGTGTGTGCAACCAGCTAACCCAGAGGTTCTCAGCCTTCCTAATGCCTCAGCCCTCGAATACAGCTTCGGTGGGTCGCGACCCACAGGTAGAGAACTGCTGATAATCCATGAATAAGAACATGAATAGGAGAGAGAAAGATTCACAACATACAGTCCTGTACTCGGCACACACGTCCTCCGTAGTATTCCTGTGAGACTTTCTCAAGTACACCCAAATGTATCTGTTATCATTTCCACTTTATGTGGAATAGTTATCCACATGCCATTCTTTATTTCTTCTAGAAGAATGATACCATCTTACAACAATAATGAGATGAGAAACAAGGAAACGACGACGCCTTCCATTTGGTATGTCGTAGGTGAGTAAACTAAGAAAACAGAAAACTGGCTAACATTCCCAAGGGCACAAAACACAAAAACCAGCAAGAGGCAAAGAAACTTAAGCAAAAACAAAAACGACACAAAAACCTCACAGTCCAGCGTTCTTCCCACTGCCATCAAATTGCCTTATTCCCTCCAGGGAAAACACAGGACTCCCTTTTCTCTTTTCTCCTCTGCTGTTCCTTTAGCTTACAGATTCCCTAGTAAGAGAAAAATGCAGTGGGGGTCAAGGTCCTGTGCAATCTGCACGCCTCAGCACCTGGTACTTTTAAACATTATAAGGTCTGAGGTAGCCAATGCAGTAGTGCATGAAAGAAAATTATTTAATGGATCTTTTTATTTTCAGGGGAAGCAGAGTGATAAAAGTCTATTCCTGTGATACTCATTATTCTGCTTCCGACTTATTAAACACACTATTAAAAAAAAAACAAAAGCAGCTTTTGAAGGACTACAAACAGACTTCTTGGCCTCTTAATACAATGAATCCATGTCTATAACGGGCTTTGCTTTAAAATATAACTTTTGTTTTATTGCTACAGAGACTAAACTGCAACAAATTTTGACAGAACAAAATAAAAATAAAAAAATCATAAGTTAAAAAAAAGTGAAGGCAAATAGCAGAGGCATTTTTGGATAAACATACCATTTCTACTAAGATTTCCATAATCCACCTTTTAAGGAAAATGTTATATTTTCATTTGTCCCAGCAAATGCATTTTTTTAAGTGTTGGCTTTCAACAAAAGAAAAACCTCAAAGTGATCAAGATTCAGCTTGATAGCTCCTGGTTTTCTGCAAAAACTTCTAAATACCTCCTACATACATATACAAGGAGGAATAGGCGATTTTATCCAAGACCCAAGGAAACTGAAGGTTTTCTTTTACATTTTGATGAAGTTCAAACCTAACATCGTGGCCAAACAAAATCAATGCCATGCAATGTAAGGTCCTTTGAAGCCTATAAAAACCAAGCATGCGCTGAGTTTTCTCTGTTCTTCAACAGAGAACATACTGGCCAAAGACCAAGCCCTTCGAATGTGTGATCAGGGAAGAACAACTAGCAAATATATGAATTCACTTCCTTCAGAAAGTACTTAGCAAATGCATCAAGAAAATAAGTGCTTAAAAATGTCCCTTGTGCTAATGATAATGGCACAAAACCCTTGCCTTGTTGCTGACTTCGAGATTTATTTAGATCATTAACAGTAGGCTGATTTGGAAAAGCAACTATACTTTCTGGGCCATTTGGTACTTTACTACCATTATCTTGACATTGATTAAGAAATTATGTTACCATGAAAATCCTTGATTACTCATATTTTCCTTAATATTATACAATGAAATCAAGCAGAAAATACTAGAAATACTAGATAACAGAGAATGTAAACTTCTCTTAGAACAATTCATAATAAAAATATAACAATGCAGCTTGGTGCCCATAGCACAGTGGTTACAGAGTCAGTCACATACACTGAGGCTGGTGGGTTCAAATCCAAACCAGGCAAGCTAAAACAATAATGAAAACTACAACAAAAATAGCCAGGTGTTGTGGTGGGGCCCTGTAGTCCCAGCTACTCAGAAGGCTGAGGCAAGAGAATTGCTTAAGCCCAAGAGTTTGAGGTTGCTGTGAGCTATGATGCCATGGCACTCTACCTAGGGTGACATAGTGGGACTTTGTCTCAAAAAAATAAAAAAAACACACATATAAAAAACAATTCATGAAAATAAACCATTTCATTATAACTTTCAGTTTTAGTCTTATTATTTTCAAGAATAAAAACTAACATTTTTTTAATTGGATAGAAAATAGAAATTTTGTATTTCTGCCTATGTTTGATGTTGTAAAATAGCTACTAGAATCAACTTAATGAGTAGTGAATTCCTATTATTTACTAAGAAGTCTTTATATTTCTGAGGTATTATAAGTGAGTTGTCCTTTACTAAAAAAATGACAGCATATATTTCATGTTCATAACATGAGAAACCAAGAGAAAAACAAATTATCTTCTCTCCTAAGAACAGATGGGCATTTACATTGTAATACACATATAATGCGCTTCTCATTTTCTTGGTTTCTGAGGCTATGAAATAGAGATTTAGGCCCAGCTCACATCTACTGACTCATTTACTATATTATGATAGCAAATAAGCTAATAAAGTTCCATCAAATGGATGAATTAATTGTCTTCAATGATTTCCACAAAGACTCACTAGAGGCTACAATATCAGGGCTCCATTATACAAAGCATACATACTTTAAGATAAAATAGGTTTATCCTCCTTCTGACCCAGATCCACCAACATGTATACACAGGTAATTGCATTTGTATTTGCTCCTCATCCCCCACGGAAATCACAGGCCAGATCAGTATAAATTCAATCATTTTCAGAGTTCTGGGACTATGTAGAAACGGGAAGAATTTAAAAATAGGCCCCTTTGGGATGTGTCTCTTTTTGTACACTAACTCTCTCAACTTCCTGGTTTCCAAGTTACTCAGTCATTCACAGCAGTCTGTACCACCCCCACACGTCTCCCTTACATTTTCCTAAGGACATGATTTCTAGGGGGCCAGCAGTATTCTCCTCCCATAGCTATTTTGCAGTCCTTTTTCACTGGACACCATAAACCAGGGGTCCCCAACCTATCTAACACCAGGCACTGGTTTCATAGAAGACAATTTTTCCATGAACTTGTTGGGGGCACATTAGATTCTTATAAGGAGAAAGCAACTTAGATGTCTCGCATGCACACCAAGAAGTGTGGCTAAGTGTTTGACTAAGGAAAGACTAGCGGCCAGAAATTTAGAATTTCTCAGTCCTTGCTATCCCAGGAGCAGACACAAATCAAGCTTAATAATGTCCAATTTGGTAAAAAGTAGAAGGTGACTCACAAAAAACACAAACAACAACTCTAGGCTGTTTTGGGTTTACATTTGTTGTCAGTCTCTTCTAAGGATTGCAGGAGGTTCATGGTCCCCTCTATGCGGGTGGCCTCACCAGCCCTGCCTGCTACTGCTCCCTCCCCTGACTATGGTGCTGGGCAGAGGCTGCCCACTCCGACAGGATTCTGATGTTCTCAAACCAGAAGCCCACACCCTGTGGACCCAGGTAGGAAGGTCTGTAGCGGGACGCCCACCGGCCTTCCCCTACTTCCCAACTGTACTACGCATGCATAATCTGCATCCCTATTTTTCCCTCAAAAAATGCACATTATACATTAATGTGAATGGAAAATACAGTAACTCCTGTCTCCTTAGGGCAGGAATCTTAGCCTTACTCTCCTGAGCTGTGGACTGAGCCCCTCCTCGAGCAGGACACACAAAAAAGTCAATGGCAACGCTCCGTGTTATACCAGGCTTCCCGCTCCGAGGAGCATTTAATGCCACCGCTAATTGGACAGTAGCTGGAGCTCCGACAGTGATGCCCGTGACGCCAGCTGTAAAGACAGACGAAGCTTTGCTCACTGCCCTGCTGCTCACCTCCTGTGCTGCCTCAGGGATCCAAACCCAACAGGCCAAGGACCTGTACAGGATTGGGGAGTGCAGCCACAGAGCTCTCCTTTCTCAGAACTCAGAAGACAAACTCCTCCACTTCCTTGACACTGTGACAAATCTTTAACTCAGTCTTTGCCTCTAACCTAGTCTTCTTCCTTTCTGTTCTGTATAACACTGTCCAGCGACTCAGACCTTATTGACGTGACTTTCTGACTTACTCGGCGTCAGTAATGCTGCACTTCTTCCTGGTCCTTGAACACGAGTATTTGGCTTAGTCTGGGGGTTTGCACCTCCTCTTACATCTGCCTGAAATGCTTTTCCCCCTTATATTACTTCTCTCCATTCAGGTCCTTGTTCAGAAATCTTTGCTAATATCCTATAACAGTCCAGATCAGGCCAGAAACATAACTCTTCATAATTTAACTGGAAGGAGTCTAATAGAAGGAACTAGTGACTCAGCTGAGGGAAAAAGCAAGAAACCAAATTGAAGATGCTAAAGAAATCCAGAGAGTAGCAGGAAGCAGCCACTGTGCATAGAGGATGGTGGGATACAGGGTGTAGGTGATGCTGCCACGATCCAAACACCAGGGGCTTACGACAGGAGACAGAAGCACCACAAAAGCATTTTCAAAAAGAGGACACCCGCCCACCGCGGACCAGAATACGGTCTCTACTACAGCAGGGCAGGCACCTTGCTTGTTTTGGCAAATGTCGTTTTTCTAGAGACTGCCATAGAGTTGGGAACATAGTAGGTGGTTAACACATATTTGATTTTTAGCAAAAATAACAAAATATTATCTTCCACTAATAACCATTGTAATTTAGTCATAGTAACAACAACAACAACAACAAGAGAGGATTTCCAGTCTCTTCGTGGATGCAGCAATTGATAATAAATATTTATTATGGGCTTAGACTAAAGTTTGCAATATGTGAACATGAATTATGTAATCATGTGAGATTTAGCAATTCAAATATGATTTGTGCTGTTCAAAGAAGTCAGTCTGCTCAATCCTTTTCTTTTTTTTTTTTAATCTCCTCTTTGGGTATATCCTTCAAAATGGGCTCAGTGTTCAATAGGAACACTTTTTTTTGCTCTTTTTGCAGCAACCAAAAGTCATTCGTAGTTATATCTAATATTGAAGGGATGACACAATGTTGTAAAGTATATTGTTATCATAAACTAATAACGTAATTTATTGCAGTTATAATCCATCAAGGAGTTCAAAAACTGAAAAAAAATTACTTTAAACACACAGTACATGTTCTGTTTTAACTTTTTCATAGAAAATCAGCTGGATAAAGTATGAAACATGACTAGCTTCTGTAGTTACATAGAAATATATGGAGATAGATTTATCATCTCCTTTTCATCCAATCCTTAGCTAAATCTATATCTAAGATTACTGGAATGTTGAGGAGTCAAAAAATTATGTGATCAATGCAAATCTACAATGTTATGGTCCTGTCTTCCCACTAACATGCTCACAGTTAACTATATATTCTGAATGTAGAAAGCTTTTCCAGTAGACAGTATGAAAACTTATATCTAAGATTCAAGGAAAAGTTGTTAAGTGATACATACAATGACCCCTTTATTGCATGTTTATCCACATTATTGCCAACTCATTAATTATTGAATTGATCAATGGCAAAGCTTTAGATTACTTACATATAGATATTATATATATAATACTTTTGTAGCAAAATTCAGAATTCTCTGTGATAAGTTGTTATTTAGATCACTAAAATAATCAAGAGCATAAAATTATCTCAGACATTAGTGGATAGTAATCATATCTAAAGAATTGATAACCGAGATATTTTCAAACAATCTTCTCTGTATGGTTCCAATTTTAATATATGTGCTGTCAAGCTCCAAATATGAAATTTTGACCGCTGTCCTGTGCTGTACATCTGTTTCACTAACTTCTAGGGCACTCTGGAGCTGTGTGGAGTGGATCAGTCTTGGCAACATCACTTGTTGAGCCATCTTAAACCTGTTCTTTAGTCCCTGTGCACTGCCAGTTCATAACAAAGAAAAGTCACTATTAGATACCTTTAAGTCAGTTTTAAAAAATAAATCTGATGTTAAACCTCATAAGCACCTCTTTAGTGTGTCCTATGCCTACTGCAGTCAATATAGAGTTTTAATCAATTACTTTAGAATAAAAACTAGTGATCCTTTATCTCAAGGGTAACATTCCTATTTTTCTTTCAATAATTATAATTTCACTGTTTTAAGGCAACTAAATATCCTTCTGAACTAAGTCTGAACTATAGTGACATAATTATTTATAGGTTCTGTGCATGAATGCTCAATGTTTTTTTCCAAGTCAACAACAAAAAACATCCATTAATTGAAAAGCAGCTGACTGGAACTGAACTGTCTAAATAGAATGATCCTGTTTCTCTCAATGGCATAGTATCATTAGAGAAAGGATAACGTTTATAATAGCAAGTGTTCCTAATAGAGATGATTAAAATAAATGTGGAGCTACTCATTTACTTTAATGAGCTACTGGTGATAGACAATAACTTTGTGAGAAAATTCAGTAACAATAGCTAGTAATAAACCATCAAATGTTTCTGCTTATTGTTATGAATTATATTATGTCTTCACTGTGCTTGTTTTCCATCACAATTCAGATTGTGAAAATCCAATTGATAGAATTCTATATTTCTATATTCTATATTCAAATATAGAATTCTATCAATTACATCTGTTTTTGAATTCAGAATTCTATATCTGAATTCTATCAATTACAATTTATTACTGAACTTAATTCTGGTTACATTGGGGATTTTTGACAAAAAAAAACTTCCCTTATTCTGTATTTTCCAAACAGTGCCAAAAATAAAAATAATAATTGCTGACTCAGGGCTTTTCATGAGCAGGACTACATCGCAGTGTTTTCTCATCAGTGGATGACAGTGATCTTTTTTGAATACTACTACATGAACACTATTTATGAAAACTGTTTTCATGATTAAAAATAGATCATTACTGCTCAAAGATCATTTTGATTCATTTAGTTATTTATCCATTAAATCTTCTGTTGAATATTTTCTTTGTTTTTTACAAGTCTCCATTTGCAAGCTGGCTTCTATTTCTAAAGCCAAAGAACTTTACACATATTACCGTTATTTCTTTTCTTTTCTTCTTCTTCTTCTTTTTTTTTTTTTTTTTTGCAGTTTTTGGCCAGGGCTGGGTTTGAACCCGCCACCTCTGGTATATGGGGCCAGCACCCTACTCCTTTGAGCCACAGGTGCCGCCCTACCATTATTTCTTTTTAAACTATATAACATAAGCTCCTTATATCAACTACCCGTCTCCTAATCCCAAAATATTTGTTTCTTATTACTTAATATCTTATCCTTCCCTAATTTTTGTGGAATTAGTTTCTCCTTTCCAGTGTCAATTTATCAACTTGTGCTCACAAAGCCAGTCCTTCCAGTTTTCATCTTCACCCCTCCACTGCCTCCTTCTCTTCAACTTTTAAATACTAACCTACAAATCTTCCCTTGATTCTGATATTATACAACTAGCAAGTACTAATACTGTACTGATTATGGTATTCCAAATCCTTCATAGGTTCCCCAAAAGTCTCTAGATTATTATAGTATTTTGTCAAGGCATTCATAATCTTCGCCAAGTTGTCCCTAAGTGAACACTCCCTAGCAAAAATACTTTGATTTTGTTTGATTGACTTTTAGGGTTTTTGTTTGTTTGTTTGTTTTTAACTGGATTGACTTTGTTTTGGTTTGATTTCTTGACAGTTCATCAACTCATTCTTCCAAAGTATAGTTCAAACATTACATCCCTTGATTTTTCACAGTGCTGTGGATTTCACTTAAAGTTTCTACATATTATTCCACACTCATGGATAGGAAGAATCAATATTGTTAAAATGTCTATCCTACCCAAAGCAATCTACAGATTTAATGCAAATACCATAAAAATAACAAAGACATTCTTGACAGAAATAGAAAAAATAATTTTAAAATTTATATGTAACCACAAAAGACCCAGAGGAGACAAAGTCATAGTTATTGTTTCAAAAAGAATAAAGCATAGAGAATACTCAGGAAGCTAAAAGTAGACCTGCCATTTGATGCCGCACTTCCTTCTACTAGGTGTATGTCCAAAAGACCAAAAATCACTTTATAACAAAGATATCTGCACCATATTATTCACTGCAGCTCAATTCATAATAGCCAAGTCATGGAAGAAGCCCAAGTGCCCATCGACCCATGAATGGATTTTAAATTGCGATATATGTGTACCATGGAACATTATGCAGCCTTAAAAAAGATGGAGACTTTACCTCTTTTACATTTACATGGATGGAGCTGGAACATATTCTACTTAGGAAAGTATCTCAAGAATGGAAGAAAAAATATCCAATGTACTCAGTACTATTATGAAACCAATTTACAATCACTCACACTTGCATATGAAGAATAGATCACAACTATGGCCCAGGATGAAGGAGGGAGGAGGGGGGGATGGGAGGGAGGGGGGGAGGTCAGCTGGAGGGAGCATGAATGGTGGGATCACACCTATGGTGCACAGTGCAAGAGTGTATGTCAGATCTATTAGGTGTAGAGTATGAGTGTCTTAACACAATAATTAAGTAAAAGAGATGAGGTAGATATTAACCAGTGTGCTGTAAGCGTTCCTAACTCTATATGAAATCAGCACATTGTACACTATAAATGCATTAATGTATACATGATCTATGTGTTTACAATTTAATAAAAAAAAAAACAGCATGGCGCTGGCAGAAAAACAGACACATAGACCATTGTAACAAATAGTGAATCCAGAAATAGATCCACACATCTATAGTGAACTTATCTTTGACAAAGGTCCCAAGGAACACAGTGGAGAATGGACAGTCTTTTCAGTAAATGGTGCGGGGAATACTAGATATCCACATGCAGAAGAATGAAATTAGGCCCCTTCTCCCTAACCATATATAAATATAAAACCAAAATGAATTCAAGACTTAAATCTCAGACCCAAACTATGAAAATGCTAAAGGAAAATATTGGAGAATCAATTTAGGACTCAGGTCTGGACAAATCCTTCTTGAGTAATACCTGAAAAGCACAGGCAATCCAAGCAAAATTGGACAAATGGAATCACATTAAGGTAAAAACCTTATGCATAGCAAAAAAATTTAATCAATAAAGTAAACAGACAACCCACAGACTGGGGAACCATCCATCTGACGAGGAATTAATAACTAGAATATACAAAGAGTTGCAACAACTTGACAGGAAGATATTAATTTGATTTAAAAATGGGCTAAGGATCTAAGTAGACATTTACAAAAATAAGACATACAAATAGTCAAAGGTATATGAAAAAAAAAAGTTCAACATCCTTAGTCATCTCAGAAATGCAAAACCCAAACTACAATGAGATATCATCTCGCTCCAGTTAAAATGGCTTTTTTCAAAAAGAAAGACAGGCAATAACAAATGCTGGCAAGAATGTGGAGAAAGGGGAACCTTGTACACTGTTTGTGGGAATGTAATTTAGTGTAACTACCATGGAGGACAGCATGTAAGTTCCTTAAAAACTGAAAATAAAACTACTATATGACTCAGCAATCCACTGGTTGTATCTATAGCCAAAATCAAGGAGTAGGGCACCAGCCCCATATACCAAAGGTGACAGGTTCAAACCTGGCCTTGGCCGAACTGCAAAAAAAAAAAAAAAAAACAGAAAAAATACCCGGGTGTTGTGGCAGGTGCCTGTAGTTCCAGCCACTCGGCAGGCTGAGGCAAGAGAATCGCCTAAGCCCAGGAGTTGGAGGTTGCTGTGAGCTGTGTGGATTCCACCGCAATCTACCGAGGGCAATAAAGTGGAACTCTGTCTCAAAAAAAAAAAAAAAAGGTATCTGTACTCCCATGTTCACTGCCAAAATTTGGAATCCATCGAAGTGTCCATCACCAGATGAACAGATAAAAAATTTGTGCTCATACACAATGGAATATTACATAACCATAAGAAAGAATGAAATCCTGCCACTTGCAATAACATGGATGGATATAGAAAATGTTGTGCTAAGTATAGTAAGCTTAGTACAGAAAACACATATCCTATAGCTTTTCTCTTATAAGTGGGAGCTAAATATTAAAAACAATTGATGGGCTGTGCCTGTGGCTGAAAGGAGTAGGGTGCCAGCCCCATATGCTGGAGGTGGCGGGTTCAAACACAGCCCCGTCCAAAAACTGCAAACAAACAAACAAACAAAAATTGTTCTCATGTCTCATGGAGACAGAGAATAGAAAGACTGCTACCAGAGGCTGGGAAGGGTAACGGGGAGAGGGGATAAAGTAGGGATGATTTATGGATGCAAAAATAAATTAAACAGTTAAATACATAAAATGAACAATATTTGATAGTACAACAACATTTGATAGTACAATTTGATTGTAGTGAGTATAATAAAAATAACTCAGGATATACTTTAAAATAACCTTAAGAATAGAAGTGGAGTGTTTCTAATACAAAGAAATAATTGTGCGAAGTGACGGATAGCCAAATTACCCTAACCTGAATAATTCACATTGTATGCTTGTATCAAAACATTGTATGTACCTTGTAAAGATATGCAAGTATTAAGTACCCATTATAATTAAAAAGAAAAAGGATAAAAATTCCCTCATCTTTTTTCATTTATCTGATTTCCAGTGTTTAGCTCAAATTCTGCCTTCTCTGTCAATCTTTTCTTACAGTCCTAGATTACATCAAATCTACATGTTTTTGGTGTGTGATCTACCGTAGTTTTACAAGCCAACTCCTTGCTTATCACTTAATTATAATAATATTTCAATTTCTGTTTGCATTTCTATTTACTCCTGTGTTCTTTCCTTAACCAACCAACAAGCCAACTGAGCATCTGCTTCTCAGTCACTCTGGTGAGTTAAGGGAATATAAGAATCAATAATATTTCTTTTTAATTACTTACAACTGTTAATACAATGCTTCTCTCAGACAATAAAAAGTAGTTGGTGAATAGATAAGAAAAGTATCACTAATAGACCTGCTATTAAAAGTGATCACTATTCCAAAGAGGCTGTGGAATACATAGAAAGAGAGAAAGACAACATAAAAGGTCATGCAAGAACTGAAAGATTTGTATAATCCAGAGTCAAACCAACCACAAATTTTAAAATCACAGTAAGAGATGCATTTCAATCTTCCCACTATTGTCTTGTACACTGGACAAAAAAACAGAAAGCTATGATTTGCAAGCATATGCAAATAAACAGTGGGAAATATGTTATTAATAATTACTGATTTTCAAGGTATTTTGATTCCAAAAATGTGCCTTACAAGAAGAAAACATAGATGTCAAAACTGCACACATAAAAAAAGAAACAGAACAACAGCCTGGAACAAACACACGTCTACACATGTTGGTAGTTATACACATTCAAACTATGTTTCATTATTTTCAAGGCATATATCTTAAAACTTTATGTTCTACATACCTGTCCAGTCTCCTATTATTTTAAGATGGACCCCAAATGTTGCTTTGGTTTCAGTGGGACACTAAAAAACAAACAAACAAAAAAAACAAAACAACAACAAAATAACTAGAATGAATTCTAATTAATAAATATGTATTAACAGACTATGATTTAATTATAACTTTTTTCTCATAGTAAGTCCCCCAAGTCAATAGATACTAGAAAGGAAGAGACTAAAATTGAGACAGATGTTCTCTGGTGGAAGAAAACAGCAATGTCAACAGTCAATAAGACAATCTACATTTCTTTTAAATCTCACATTTATATAAAATAATAAATTATACACAACCTAAAATTGCTAGTAGACTGCATTTAGCCATAAATCTTGCTAAAACATCTTCTACTGACATATATATGAGGAGCCAGCTTTTAATCATAAAAAGAAATGAAAACTAATAATTTTTGTGTATTTTTCTTCCTAGATAGTCATATTTCCATCCTAACAAATTACATGGGAAATACAATTCTCAATCTGATATGAATTTCCCATGCTCAGTAATTTTGCCACTACAAAAATAATTTGGCTTCATTTGAAATCTGGACTGAAGCTGTGAGGCTACCTAGGGAAGGAGATAAGTTGTGGTATTGAAGATAAGGAAAAGTATCTGTGGTTTCATATTTAGAAAATCTAGAAAACATGTAGGTAATCTAAATGAAAAAAAAAATAGTTCACAGTAAGAAAAATGAAGAATCCCCTTCGATTTTCCAGAGTCTTAATCCTTTATCCACAATTCCAAAATTAAAAAATTTTGAAACCGAGTTTTTTCATAACTCATCTGGAGCACTATCTGACCTGTATCTAAGAATGTTGACTTGCATTCTGTTGGAAATACTAATTAATGTATGGAATATTCATACCTTTTATAGTCTGTAAGTTCTGAATTCTGAAAATACATCTAACCTAAAGGTTATGGATCAAAGATCAGCTGCCTGGGACTACTCAATGTTTATCAAGTACCATGTATCAAGGGCATTGCTAAGTGCTTTGTCTATAAAATCTCCCAATAATTTTACAGAGCTGTCTTTTCTAGGTAAAGAAATTAAATAATTGAGACTTCAGGACTCACCCAAGACTTTACAACCAGTAAAAAAGTAAGACAAAATTGAGATCCAGGTCTGTTAGTTTTTAACTACAGCAGGCGACTTTCTCAAGTAAAGCAAAGATAGGTACCTTGTGAAAGGTACAAATAGAACAAGAGCATTTGTTCAAGATTGTTTTTGATTGTAGAATGTTTTGTGTGCAAAAATACAAATTATGGGGAACATATAAAGGCACAGATAAAAGAAATGGCAGTGTTATGAAGGGCTTCATACAAGTCTAAAACCTCAGAACTCACAGAGTTGATCAGTTAATGCAGTTAACTGATCATTAATGTAGTTAATCAGTTAATCACGTGGGGATGCTGTGAGGCAAGGAAGGAAAGGAAGATAAAGACTTCAATGGAGATACGCTACTGACTCATCAGTCAAAACGGAAAATCAGTGAAAACATGAATTTAAAAATGTATATATTAATTATTTGTCCATAATAAACTATAAACCAACTAAAATCATATGATCTATGTTCAGGAATTGGAATTAAGGTAACATGGAATTTTCAAACTACCATTCTTCTACTAGTGTTTCTGATTATTCCTGCTAATCATAGTATAAAGTCTTAAAATACATTGAAATATTTTTAAATGATACTGTTTAAATATTATTTATACTATTAAAGTATTGTTTAATTTATAGTTGTGATTCTGTATTAATTAATTCATTGACATTTTAGTTTAGTAACCCTGAAAACAGTAAGTTTTTGTCAAAAGTAAATCTCTAAGTAAGATGCTATTATTTTGTAAAAACCACCTACCATTTTTATTCACGTTACTTAAGGCTGGCCAATGCCTCTGTGTAATAAAACCTGTAGCTCTCAGAAAGCAACACATCCAACAGAGTTCCCAGCTACCAACCTGAGCATCCACACTTCATGGGATGCCCTTCACTGTGAATAGACCTTGAGTTATAAAAAGATGATCTAAGCCAAGAAGATATCAGGGTGGGAAGCAAATAAGTTTGTCTCCGGGTACCTCACTGTGTGTTCGTCTGCTTTGAATAAATCTCATAATGCATTTTAAAAGAAAATATATATTTTACAAAATATTCATATTGCTATTCTATTCTGTAAGTGCGGACACTGTAAAAGGTTATTCATTACCTGTCGTATTTAACATTACCTTGGGTCCCAGAGGAGACTGTAAACCTTTCTCTTGCAAGTGCTAACCAAATGTATCAACAGAACTTCAAAGGATGGTTTTGTTTCAAATGGATAAAACATAATATTATTCTTCTCAACCTCTTGGGGATGATACTTTTGTAAGTCACTCATAATTCTCTAACGAGCTGGGATTTCAGACAACAGACTTTTTAACATACTCTTTACCTGAGCTTATCACCTTATTTCAGAAGGAGGCCTTCAATGAATAACATACAGAATGGCTTTAGCGTATGTAATCAGAAAAAAAAAAAGAAAAATCTTAGAATTACATTTTAGTATCTTTGCACAAGTAACATTGAGATTCACTAAAATTGGTCAAAGCAGAGTATCATGCCTTAATGTTTTCTCACTGTCTTTTAATAGCTTTAGATAACTTCTCAAAGGAAAGCAATAATAAAAGTAATAATATCTATAGCTATATTGTTTCCCTGAAACCATAAAATATAAGCTTATGACAATTTTTAGCTAAAAATACAAAGTTAGATTCAAATTAAAATAAAAAGATAGTGACGCTTTTGTCCATGTACAGAAAAAAGTTAAAGAGAATATATAATAAGCTATTGGGAATATTAACTGTTGGAAAGTAAAATTGAAGGCAGAGAACATGAGGATTCTCATTATTTCTACACAAATGTATAGTTTTAAATTTGTTACAAGCCTCTGCTTGTTTAAAATTTTTAATATTTGAAAGTTTAAATTAACCATAAATATTAAAACATTGCTGAATTTTACTTTAATTTGCTAGATGTAAAAAACTGACTTCGGTTCATGTTTACCTTAATATAAATACCAGAATACACATCGCCTAAGTTTAAGAATAAGAACAATAAAAGATGACAAAGTTTGACTATAACAATTTCTGGAAGAATTTGTACTTTGATATCCTGGAGAAAAAATAAGCCTTTCCTTTCAATTATTTGCTCAGTATAGCATTGCGTTGTTAATTTGCAACAACAACAACAACAAAAAAAAAAACTAATGATTTTATAACAATCCTACAAAAATCTATCTCAGGAACAGAAAAACATATATCACATGTGCTCACAAGTGGCAGTTAAACAATGGGTCCGCTTGTTTTTTAAAACAGGTCATGCAATAATATACTCTACAGAGAGGTTTAATGAACTTTGGAGCCTCAGAAGACGGGAGAGTAGAAGGGAAGTGAGGGATCAAAAATTACCTATCGGGTACAATGTACATTATTCAAGTGACAGGTTCAGTAAGAGCCCTGACTTTACCACCATATAATTCATCCATATAACAAAAAAACCATCTGTATCTCCTAAATCCACTCATATAGAAAAAAGAAGAAAAGTCTATAAAGAAATATTGTGTAACTCATGCTTAGGAAATGAATGTAAAAATGATGTCACTGCACAAGGATTTCTTCAACATGAAAAAGAAATTTAAACGTGGTAATGGTTTTTGGGTTTTAAAAAGAGTCATGCAATAATATACCAGTACACCAATGATTCTAAAATAGTAACATCTAAATGTTCAGTGTAACCCAACTTGTTAAGCCTGAGAAGATGATTACAAAATATGATATTCTTTAATTCTTTTCTTCAGGTCTTCGTTTTTGACCCTTTCTTCCCAAGCTCTAGTCCCACATATTTGACTGTCTGCTAAACACTTCTATCAAGAATTTTTATTATATATATTTGAGAATTTATATATGTTTAAGAACTCAATATATCTCAAATTGTTATCTTATTTCCTAAACTATCTTCTCCTTCTGATTCTGCTATATCTCAAAATGGAAACTACATCCATCTCAGAAAAGAGGCTCAAATATCAGAGTAATATCACTTATTTCTCTTGTAGCCAGCATACAATCAATTTTAAAGTCCCTTCAAATAATCTTGCCAAAGAAAACATCTCGTTACAGCAATAACCTATTGATTAACCTTTTGGGTCCACCTATGGAAAATAACTATATTCTTTCTGTCTTATGCTCTATGGCCAACCACATGTTCCAAATTCTCTCCAGTGCAATATTCAATGTTTCTCTTTAATTCACTTTAATGCAGCTAAATCAACACTTACCAACAAACACATTTTCCTATCTCTTCATCTCTTCACTTACTAGTCTATTCATTTAGGATGACATTACTTCCATTTCATGTTGAACCCTGGAAAGTTTTCAGGGCTGCTCTCAAATGCCAACATTTCATAAAGACATCCTGATTTTTCTTGTTGAGAAAAATTCTTTACTTCCTTCACCCTTCAAATTATTTGTATGAATTTATACCCTTTCTTATAGTCCATCTCTTTATTTTTGTATAATTTTTTCTGTATTAATGGACGGTAAATGTCTTGAGATCAGGAACTATTTTTCAACCATTGTTATACATTCCATAGCACCCTACACATAGAGGGTGTCCGTTGAATAAATAAACATCAGTTGAATAAAATACTGAATTTTATTCAGGAGAATTCACCTGAAAATGAATAAGAATATCTAATGTTGGCAATTCTTCTATACTTCATTCATACTGTCAACAAGTATTTGTTGAGTGTCTAAAATGTTACAGAGAATATTCTAGGAACTCATGTAATTTCATAAATGAGGACTAGCCTAAAAAGAGGAAATAATGAGCCAGGAGCACAGAATGAATCAATCACAATTAACTCAACATCATGACAGGAAAAATTTTGATAAACAAAAAATTTTAATATTTACATGTTTATTTGACAGAAAACTGTATTTAATTGCATATCTGAATGAAAAAATAAACTCAATTAAAAAAAAAGAAAAATTCTAGAAGAATATGCATGTGGAAATTTTATTAACTTCGATAGAAGGTGCATTTGTGTCAAGTCTCTCAAGAAAACAAAACCTGAAATGACAGTTTGTGGTTGTAAAAATACAAACCACACTGCCAAAGTTAAGAAGGGGAGTGATAACAACAATGGAGAGAAGTCAATAAATTTTTGAATGGTGAAATGTGGATGAAGGTGGTTTGGGAACTAACTGAGAAAAACACATGAAGCCAAAGTCCCAGCGTCTCCAAAAAGGGATGACCTTGGGAAGCAAGTCCATTTTCCATGACGACATCGGGAAATCTCAGTCACAAGAGGGAACAGGAGGCAGCTAAGGATGAAGCTTATGATTAAACAATATTGGGTTCCTGTCATTCATGGGGTCATTTAATCCCCAGATTTTACTTGGCTCGAGCACAAGCCAAGTGACCATAACCCCAAAAGCCCAAGGACAAGAAGGGGAGGAACATAAAGCGCTCTAGCTGCAGCAATCACTGACAGAGGAAGGAAGGGCTGAGATTCCAGACAGTCACCAATTAAATATTTAATGGAGGCTCACGAAGTGCCACCCCCAAATAACATGTCTAAAACTGAGTTCTACAAATTTCCATCAGAAGCTCCCCCCACCTCCAGCCTTTCCTGTCTCAGTTAATGGCACTTCAGCCACTCAGACATAAACCTCGGGAGTCAACCTTGACTTCTGCGTTCATACTCCATATCCAATCTGTCAACAAGTGTAGGAAAGAAATCCTGGAATCCTTACCTTTAGGATATATTCAGAATCTGGCCATACCCCACCTCTTGCACTCCCAATGCCCTGATCCTACCTCATCTGAAGGACCCTGACAGCCTTCTAACTGGACTCACTGCCTCTCACCTCTTAACACAGCAGCCAGACTGACCCTATTTAAAAATAAGCCACAGCATGCCATTCCTCTATTCAGACTCCCTGGAGATTTCCTTAACAATCGGAGTAAAAGCCAAAGGCCTAAATGTCTGGTAGACACTTGGATAGATGAACCTGAATTTCAGATTTGAAATCTGGGCTGGAAAGAGAAATTTGGGCCATGCTAGCACACAGATTCTTCAATAAGGTCAGAGAGGAAAGGGGCTTCGAGGAATGAACACTAGTGCATTCTGGTATTTGGAACTCATATGACAACAAGCACCAACAAAATAGTGAGAAAAAATAGCTAGAAAATTAAGAGGAAAAAACAGATGAGTAGGGGAAAAAAGCACTTTAGCAAGGTGAATCATCATTTGTATTTAGCCCCACTGATTGGTCGAGCACACGGGGGACTGAGAAATAACCATTAAAATTTCTAATAACATGGTCATTACTGACCTTGGAATGATTTTAGTGCAGTGCTGTGGGCAAAAAGTTGATTTATGAGAGAATGAGACGAAAGGGATTGGAGAGCTGAGAAATGGAGCAGTTACCAGAGGAGATGCGGGTCAAGAAAAGAGCTTTTACTCATCATTTTCGCTTTGGTTCCTAAGTAAAAAGAAATATCCAAAAATATGGAATGAATAAATCAAGCTTAGTATTAGGCAGTAGATTCACTCCGAATACATTGACCTATTTCAGAGCCTATTTAAAATCATGCAGGCTCTCATTAGGCATTGAGGAAATATTTTCTTTTCCCTTGGAAAAAAGCCAAACTAGAGCAGTTAGATGATGTTTACTTCTCAGAGAACTCAGATGTCCTGTTATGTTTTGTGAACATTAATGATCTTCTGGGGCAATTTTCACCAAGTGTCTGGTCTATGGTGCAGACACATTGTTGCCAGGCCAATCTATCATCAGTCCCAGCAGAGTTTCCAAGTTTTCCGAGGTTTGTGACACCATACATACTAAAGCAATTTTTAAGAGTTCAATAGGTGAGAGCAAGACCAGAGATCAAATTAGCTGCTGCAGACTTCCTGGGTGTATTTAAACCCGTGGGATTAAATAAATAATAATAACATGTTGCCAGCCTTTGAGAGATCCGTGGTTATTCTTGTCTGTTTTTCATTGAAAACTGGAAAAACTATTCCCAAAGCGACTGGTGGAGAGATTAAAAACACAAAGCAGAAAAACGATGGCAAGAAAAGGCAGGCCATGTAAAAGTATAGACAATAACAAACTAACAGCTAGACAGGCCTCTGACTCATGGAAAAATATGTGAAATGAGGTTATCCAAACTCAAAAATAATGCATCACACAGCTTAGAATACAGATGTCAGGGAAGCACATGTTTGTTTCTGAATAAAAACAATCATAGAAGGATATAGAGATATCCGTGTGTGAAACAATCCATTACTATTACTTAAAAGGCTGAATCTGAAATTCTATAATTGAGAACCCATGAAAAATAGCACTGAGCATAATATGCACTCAGCTAAATATGAAGAGATTCTACATTTTGCACTACGCAGTAGGTTGCAGGCTTTCTTGGGTTTGCAATTTTTCTGATCATCTCTGATTTATACACCTAAATTAAGTGAGAGGACACCTTCATAAAAGATTGGTTTGGGTAGAAAATAAAAAATTTGGTAGTTACAATACACAGCTGAAAGATATTGGCAGAGATCTACTACAAAGTCGAAAAACAAAATGTAAAATTCTATACAGTTTTAAGTCAGTAACGTTCTAAACAAGGAGAAAAATCAGGAAACTTAGATTCTGGTTGCAACGTTGTAATCAATTATATTATTTCAACATTCTACGATACAGATCTCTCCAACAAAAAATAAAGTTGTAATTTGGATTACAAATTTTTAAGTTCAATGAATTTAGGTTGGATTTATATGCATCTTAAATTTAACTCCCAATTTTTAAAAAGTAGAATTCTCTCTCGAAGGTATATTTTTTAAAAAGGCCACTTGCAATGGACACTGGTGCACTGCTCTTATCCTCTTTATTCTCTCTCTCCTTCCCAACTTCCAGGATCTAAACACTCACTCCAGCCACAGAAAGCATTGCCTGCTGACAGTTCACTGAGAGACCCTCCCCACTGCTAACAGAAGAAAACTCCTCTACCCAAGGGGGAGTCAGTTGGGAGGTGCAAAAGTCTGGGCCCCTAACTTCAAGATAGACAACTCTAAACAGTCATTTCTCAATGCAGAGCTCCTGTCAGATCCTCTGAGGCCTCACTTGAGACTGTATCACACAGTTCAAGTTCTATCTGCCCTTCTTAGTTCCTCAGTCATTATTGGGTGTGGTCCTAAGCACACTTCCCTACAAACCTCATGCATGCAAATATGTCTCCGAGTCTGTTTCCAAGGAAACCCAACCTAAGACATCATTCATTCCTTAGGGTAGTAAATCACAAGAGGCAAGTCATCCCTCAAATGACTGTTTCTAAGCTAATCTGTGGCCAGAGTTTAGTCAGTTACTACATAATATATGAGATAAAAAAATTTGCAATTTAATCCATGCCTTGGTTCCTCAGTCACTATCTGAAACAACGCCCATAATAACATCCGTTTACTGAGAACTTGCTATATGCCAAGCATATTGCTTAGCACTTGATTATATCTTTGTAATTAATATTCAGAGTAATTCCATAGAGGGGTTGCTTTTATTAACCAAATTCTCTGGGGAAGTAAACCTATGATTAAGCATGCTAACTCTCATGCACAGAATTACTAGTAAGTGAGGAATCCAGGTCTCCAACCCAAGCTGTTGGACTCTAAAATTCATGGCCTATTACTACACAATGCCCTCTGATTTCCATCAATCTGGTCAGCAAAAATGTGCTTGTGTTTTCACCCTGAGAGAAGGCAGCTGTCCCGGCAGAAAACAATTACAACTTCCTGAGCAAACCCATCAAATTAGAATGTCTTCCTTGTGCAGGAAAGTGGGTGTCACGTATAGGAAGTGTGAAAGAACTGTAAGTAATCCAAATCCCAACCTCTGAATTCCTAATAAATCAGTGCTCAACGCTTAGCTTGACTTGGACTGAAGGGATATTTCTAAGACTTATCTTTTGTAGTTTGAAGTTGTATTTTTAATTTTAAAAGCTTAATCTCCATTTAAAAAAAATGAGATAAAACTCAAGCTACTGAAATTGTGACAGTTGTGTAGTTTACAGATTTAATTCTTCTTAACACTGGCACAGTGTATGAGAAGAAGCATTCGACTTTTTCAAGCAGGGAAACTTACTGGAATTTCATCCCCAGCAATATCAGAAGAGTTTAGTAGTATGGACAACCAAAACTGTCGGTGGCATATTTCTTTTGAAAGCATTTTCAAAATGCTTCTTTTGAAAGCATTTTCATACTTTCAATGCTTCTTTCTAAATGTAATCATTTATTTATTTTGTTTTCTTTCTCTCTCACTTTGTCCTCTCCCTCCCTTCTTTTTCTCTTTTTCTTTTCTGTCTTACAGAATCTCATTCTGTTGCCCTCTGCAGAGTGCTGTGGCGTCATCACAGCTCACTGAGTTCAAGTGATCTTCTTGCCTCAGCCTCCTCAGTACCTGGGACGATGGGTGCCCACCAAGATGCCTGGCTCATTTTGCTATTTTTAGTATAGATGGGTTTTGCTCTCACTCAGGCTGGTCTCAAACACCTGAGTTCAAGCAAGCCTCTGCCTCAGCCTCCCAGAATGCTAGCATTACAGGTGTGAGCCACCGCACCCAGCCTATTTTTATTTTCTGATTCCAACAACATAGCTGTACAAAAGTAATGGGAGTACTGGAAATATGAAAGCCCTGACCCTGAGTGGATGAGGGTGGGCAGGAAAGAGTGCAGAATAGCTAATAACGTGCCTTTCAGGCTGTCAGGTAGGCGAGTTTGTGTTTTTGTCTCACATTTACCACCAACTGGCTGTGTGGTATGTTATCTAACCTCTCTGAGTCACATTACTTTCTGCAGGATATGCAGTTAACAGCACATGTCTCATAGGGATGTAGTAAGAATTAAATAAAACAATATTTCCAAAGGCTATGAAAGAACTTCTTAGACAATTAATAGATACTATTATCCTTGGCAAAACGGGATACCAACTTTTCAGTGGGAATCACCATATGGGAGATTGTTTTATTTTGTTTCAAAGACACCCTTAATACAACTATGCAATGAAAATGTCTGAAAGCATGCATTTTCATGTAAGTGCCAAATAGAAGTAATGGGACACGGAAGGAAATGGCAGGAAAAAGACAGTAAGTTAACATAATAGCATAATGTAATATTTAGCATAGAAATATTTGTTCACTCAAATTTATTTCTAAGCAGGAGCAAGATTTGCCTATTTTTTCACTTATGAAAAAATAAACTCTCTTGGAGGAGAATATGAATGAGCCAACTAGCAACCCCCTAGGTCTGCCAAGACTGTAAACCATTTCCTCAGCCTACACACAGTATACAGTAAACAGATGGCTTGACAAAAATAACTTCCTTTGCCTTAAAATTTCTTTTGGAGGCCAACTATTGTAACAATTTAAAATATCTGTGAGCCTTGAAAAGACAGTTATGCTGTGCCTTGAAGTGAATTTTAATAAGACTCAAGTTGGACACATAAACTGTACGCACATCACCTGACCTTATTGTATGGTCATGATCTAGTTCAACCTTCAGGTTACCAGACAAAGGCAAGAAATATTGGTAGAATTTTCCAGATAAGCTTAGAGGTTGGGAACAAATAAATAATTTTCCTTTGTTTCAGCCCAGGAGTGGGGGAAAGGAAGTGAAAAATGAGACCCCCTGTCTCAGACCATATGTAACCCACAAACCGGGTCTACTTTTCTGTGGTGGTTGCCCCCCAATCTCCTTTGCCACACATTTCCTCCTCTTCTTTTCTACTGGAGATCTGCACATCTCCTCCAAGATTGGACTCAGAACCTGACTGGCAATTCTGCTCTAAGTCATTTTGGCAGTAAGTGTTTCTCCTTTCTTCTTAATCCCTCCAACAGAGCCTTTCCTCCAGCTTCACCTTCCAAGTCAGAGGGTGCTAAGGGAGATGAAACAAAAAGAAGATGAATCCACAAAACACTTCTTCACTTAGGTCCTGAATGCTAATCATAGATTAACATTAAGTGCTTTCCACTCTCTCAACATACATGCTTTGGGCTAGTTTGTGCGCCCAATACCGTGCTGTGAAATAATCTTTGAAAGGCCTCGTGGAGCGTGTGGCCCAGAAGGAAGACAGGCATTAAGTAAACACGTTAATGGCATCTGTGTTGAGGAGAGGACATAGGGTACTCATAAGAGGAAAAGGTCAAGAAACTTAATCTAACAGGGAAGGTCAGCGAAGGCTTCTCGGAGGAAGAGATAATAAGACAAGAGATGAAGATGAACAGGAGTCCCGGACAGGGAATGTAAGGTGTTTAACGTGTGAGTGGAAGAAACAGGTTGATTTCTCGGGTGACGAGACTGTGCCAAAACCTAAAAGAAAGAAAGAGAGAAGTGTTAACTAAAGGAGTGAAATAAAATTTAGTGTTAACTAAAGGAGTGAAATAAAATTTAATGGGATTTTTTTATTAAAGAACTTCTTAAAATCGTTAGTACGTTAGTGGGTATCACAAATTTCCAGAAGTGATGTGTACACATATTAAGCAATGTTTTCCAAACTGTCTTAGGACATAGAAAAATGTCCTTTCTTCCTCCCTCCCTTCTTTTCTTCCTTCTGTCCTTTCTTTCTTTTTTCAGAGGATAATGTTTCTTTAAGATAATTAAAGAAACGGTTTCCACAACCTGCTTTAACTACAAATATATTCTTTTCTCCTCTCTGTCATTTTGATGAGAAATTCTTATAGAAGCAGAAGGAAGAGTGAAAATTTTTACACTGCTATCCTACTTTTCCTTTTGATTCATAGCCAAACGCTATTACTTGGAATTCATGACAGTAAATATTAAAAAGAGAATTCTGAATTTGAAAAATAACCAAATTCTTTTTCAAAGATCTACATAACAGGACAGTATTTAGGAACTCACACTAACCAAAATCATTTTTATGAAATCAAAAAAAAAATTCTAAGTGAGTGAGCAAAAAACACTTTTCGCTGATGTTTTTGTATTTCGCTACAGTCATCACATGTAGGCTGGCTGCAGGTGAGCTGCTCTCACTGATGTAAGATTGGAATCCCAGAACACAAGTTTAGGCCTCCAATCCTGACCTACAATCATCCTCCTGGCAAACACTCCTGTAAGATAGTGATTTTTAATTTCTAGACAAGTCCTATTGTTACAAGTGTCTTTATTATATTGAATCAAAATTTATTTTCCTAAAACTTCTACCTATAAGTCATATTTCTACCTTTTGGGATCCTGAGGGAAAGACAATCAAATTTTTCATCTACGTGAAAAGATTTTCAAGTGACCGAGACTGCTATCATACCCCTAAAGCATCTCATTTTCTGATTGAAAAACTCATGTCCTATACTTGCTTTTCAAAAAAGTATCATTTCAGAGGTGAAGGCGATAATCCAAATTAAAAGCAGATATTTTATTATGCCAGTAATTATAATGTGGTTACCAAGTACCCGCCACCAACCATGTAACAAAGGTTTTACACATAGGATTTTATTAAACTGATATTGACAAAATCCTTTCCATGTAAGTAATATTACACTTACAGTAGTACCATCTTGTAGATGATGAAATTGAACCTTAGAGAGACACACTCGGAGACAGAGAACAGTTCAGTGAGGGAGCTGGAGCTTATTCTAAAGTTCAAGCCTTACTACTTCATGTTTAATTTGGTTTCTCGGTCTCATCTCTCTCCCACCTCTAGCTCTGTTTCTTCTGTCTATGCCCTACATTCCTTCCTCTTTTTTTCCTTTTCCTCCCTTCTGTACCTCAAACAAGCCCCAGAGCTGTCACAACTCTTATGGAAATCACATTTTAAGAAGCAGGTCAGGCCACAGCAAACACTTGCTCAAAGCCTTTCAGGTTCCACACCACTTCCTTTGTATTTCTCCTTTTGCCCTGGCAAAGAGGCCTCTGCAACCTGAAAGGGATTAGATCTAGATGCTTCTACTCAGCATGTGAGAAAATGAAAATTCTTTGATTTTCTGTTTTAAGAGAGCATGAAAGTTTTCCATGACGGAATATACACTAAAGGGCAAATGTAGCTTCTCTGTTCTTGAAGCTAGTCGATGGGTACATGGGGGTTCATTACACTATTCTTTCTTTCTACTTTTGTGTATGTTGGAAAATATGTTCGTGAAAAAAAAAGAGACCCCAAACTCCACTGTTCTCTAGATGTGGCCTTCAGTAACTGCCGTCTGTTCTTATTCCATATCCTCTATTTAATGCTATTGTGAAGAAACAATTTTTATCTCAATACAAGAAAAGGTTAATTTCTGTAATAAATTTCCTATGACCTCAAGATTAGGCCAGACTTCTTAAATTACTTAAATAAAACAACTTACTTGTATATTTTCTCCCTTTTAAATTCTTCCTTTTAAAAAAATGTTACCAATTTCATACATTTGGGGTATACGGACACAGACAAATGGAAACGCATCTTAGAAGTAAAGCAGGATTCAGAGGAAAGCCTACACCCAAAGGTTTCTGAACCCAATATATTCACAAAGCTTCCTGCTCCCATTCTGCGGGTTATCTAGTCACTCCATTATTTCCTTTGTTGTGCAGAAGCTTTTTGGTTTAATTATTGTTTATTCTTGTTGTTGCTATATTTGCTATTGGGGTGTTAGTCATAAATTCTTTGCCTAGATTGATGACCTCCTGCCATTCTCATGGAACAAGGGTAGTCTCACTAAACCATGTAAGGCATGCATGGCCTAGAGAAGAGATGGACAAGCTACAACTACTGAACTCAAAAAGACTGTGTCCCGAAGACTCTAAGGACTCAATTTATATTCCTTGCAAGCAACTAAATTTTTGCTTCCTCAGGACAACGTATTCTCTCTCTCTCCAGCCAGCTGCGGTCCAGCACAGATGAAGGCTGTCTGGACTCATCAATCAACACAGTTATAAATTAATTCCATCCTCGGGGAGGTCAGTGTTGTCGTCTTTCTTGATGAAGAGATGGGTGTTAATTATTTCACTGATGCCAAACTACTTTTCCTTTGCCATTAATAAACAAGCTTGCTACATACAGACAGAATGCAAAAAAAAAAGAAACAAAAAAACAAAAAACAAACAAACAAAAAAAGGGGGAGCATATAAAGCAGAAATAATTTTTCTTTTTCTAAGATACATTATTGAATGAAAGTTTCTCTTTTTTGTTGTCTGATCATTTGATACCTTCTTTCCATCTCATTTTGTCTGTTCTGGCCTATCTTCACAAGCATATTTTCTCAAGGGGCAAATTCACACAGAAACTAAAAAAGCACAATATATTAGCGTGTATTTATACGTACCTGGACTAACCTTTTCTATGTTCCAGGTACTGTTCTACAAGCTTTACTTGTACTGGTTCTCTTAAACCCACAATAAGTCTACAATTAGTCAGTCTGAACACTTTTATCCCAATTTACACTGAAGAAGCAAATATACAAAAAATATAGTAAGTTGTCCAGGTTTCAGAGATTTCACCTTGACTACTACATCCAATTTGAAAGTGACTCCCATTACGAATACAATCCCCCCCAAATCTCAGCACTCTGATACGTTACTTTTCTGCCCCCCCATAATTTGTTTGATGTATTTTTTCTTAATCATACATTTAAACATGTGGCTTCTGTTGTCAATTACCTTTGTTAGAAATTGAATAAAACTTAAATATCCTTCATCAATGTGAACACTAAATAAATTACAGCACTTTCCTACTGTGGAACATTATGTAGTCATTAAAAAAGAATTATGTATGAAGTCAGCACATTGTGCCCCATGATGGCACTAATGTACACAATTATGATTTAATAAAAATTAAAAAAAAAGAATGAGGTAAATACAAATATGGTAACATGAGAGATTGCGCAGAGTGTATCGCTGAGTGAAAGGAGCCATTTACAGAACGATATGACCCAGCAAACAAACGTCAGGCACTCACAGATGCCAAAGTACACAGAAAAGTATCTGGAAATGCATAAGTCAAACGCTGGAGGAATACATTGGAAATGCAGAAAATTTTTTAAAATGTCTATTTTATCTTAAATTTATGAATTGTTTCAATTTTTAAAATGGATTCATACTTTTGATAATGCAAAAAATCAAGCCATTAATAAACTGATAGGCTAAACATATTTGATGATGCTCATTCCTTAGCTAGCTCCCCCACCCTGAATCATTTACTTCATTTATTTTTTTCAACTTTATTTTATATTTCCTTTCCCATACACAACTTCAGTACCAATTATTCTGGGCTTTATCTTTTAAAAACACTTCTTAGGGTTTTCTAGTATTTTCACTTCAATCCTCTTTTTCCTTAAATTCAATCTTTCTAAACAAATTATCCACATATTAAATTTCCATATATACTTCATAAAAGAAAAAGAGCAAAATCTATAAGCTTTAGTAATTCTTAACATATTACTTCCTCAATTGTGGAAGATGTCAAATAATAATTAAAAAAGAAATTGGTACAAAGTTTATGAATAGATAACTATTCTCCTTGCAAAAGATGACTTTCTTAAACATTAATGATTTTATGATGGCTTTGAATGATTTTTAGGATGAAATAGGACATAAAAAAGGAAAAAATTGCATTGCACCCTAAAAATTAAAAAAAAATCGATATGTTTCTTACCATTGTGAGGGTAAATGGATGATTTTCTAAGGCAGACACACTGGGGCAATGTAGAGTAATATACTAAAAAGCAACAAACAGATAATTTTTAAATGCCAAGAAAAGAAATTCAACTATTCCAATGATGCTATTTTTGCAAATTTTCAAAGATTACATACGGATACGGATATTTTAAAAGTTGCCTAGTGCCAACTCACCTGACCAGGTCTTGCTTTAAAATTTTCTTTGATCATTCGGATTTCCAAGACATCCGAGGGATGGCTGACGACTGATAGGATGGTGACTGGCTTGTTGCTCCGGATATATCTATAAAGTCTTTCCACACAGTACAGGCACAAAGGTCCAGAAATCCAAAGCCAAGTCTGAGGGAGAATTTTTGAAAATATATTTCAAGAAATATTCGTATTTTAGGAAACTATAGTCTGTTCAACTGTTCATTACATACATTACAATATTAATACCTTGATGTGCATTTTAAATAAGACGTATAGAAAAATGAGTAAAAATTGACAGCTGCTCAATGAAATTCATTCAGACAAAACTAAAGCATAAAATAAAAAGGAAAGCAATGTCAAGACCATCCCTTCAAACCCACGCACCCTAGGTGTAACTAACATTAACGAGCAGGTGGGCACTCCTTCATACGTCCTTGTATGGACATAAATATATACTATATATACACAATATCTTTCTCCAAATAAAGAATAAAGGGAAGCCCAAATTGCAGATAATTCTGAGGATGACTGTAGAAGAGAAGTACGAGTTCAATGTTTATGTAAAAAGAAAAATCTAATTTTTTAAATCCGCATAATGTGTAGGCATAATACATATATACACATAATATGTGCATATAATGATAAATATGTATAACATTTTTAAAACGGGATATGCTGTGCATGTTATTAACAACTTTTACATAGTACATACAATAGGAATATAAGATAACATTTAGAATTTGGAAACTGTAACAATTTTGAGTGTGTACTCATGGATAGCCCTGGTCCTAGGATAGTTGAACAATATATCATCCACATCACTTTACTCATTTTATGGTCACTTTTCAAAACCTTATTTACATAGGTGTGCCTGACTTTGCTTTGTCCATGTAGACAGATCATACCTCTTCTGTGTATGGTGACATTTAGCCCAACACTATGAAGAGTGTGCCTTGCAGAACAAGTTTAGCAAAGCAACAGCCTAATAACTTTGGGACAGTCACTTACCCTTTGAACATCAGATTCCCCACATAAAACAGGGAGTCATCACACCTGCCATGCCTAATATTCAGCATTATGTGAAGCTTAAAAGAGTTTTGATAATTCTAGAGTCTAACAGAAATCTATAGGATTATTATTAACAATAATAAACACAAGACGAGCACACAATCGCAAATTCATGTACAAATTCATTCTAGCTTTTGACTTTCTTCTCTTCTTAAAATAGACCTTTGACATCACTATTCTACTTAGTATAGAGTACAGAGTATAATTTGCACGTGGGCAGTTCTCACAGGCACTATAATTTATGGCCTCACAAGGAAGAAATTTTCAAAGAGCAAGCATTTTAGTCTTGGGTTTGATGCTATTTCTGCCACTTACGATAACAGTTTGGAGACAACAGTCAAGGTGTACTATGTGTTGCACAATTTCTTCCTCAGAAAACTGAGGGTGATATTAATTGCTTCAGAGACTCACTGTAAACAATGAAAGAATTATGTATACATAACACTTTAGCATGGTGCCTAGCAGATATAAATTAATTTTACCATTTATTATTTACAAATTATACATAATATTATAATGTAATATTATACTATGATATAATTGGAGTAATAGTAGTTTTTTTATTGCTCTTTTCATGATTCAGCTTTTCCCAATGTTTTTCTCAAAGAATGGGGAGAACATTTCTTGAGAATTGTCAGGGTTGTCATCTGTCCAGCAGCAAGTACCAGTGCCACAATATGCAAAGATCACACAATCGGTCAAGCAGAATTCTTTTATATTCTCTAATATCACAGGTCTTTTGTCTTGAACTATCTGGCACCTATAATGGAATAAGAGCTTCCACCTTGTTGTAGAAATAATATCCTATTATACATGAAAGCATAGCTTCAAAAACATGTTGAAAGTTGATGTTGATCCGTTATATAGAAACAGACTTTGCAGAGATCAAACACAGAATGAATCTGACCTGTGGAAAATTAGCTTGGAACCTGGGCTCTTCCATGCAAATCTTCACAAATGTGTCCTGAGTGCTCTCTTCTGGTTTTGAAAATCCCCCAGGGGAAGGTTCAGGAATATGCTCTGAGAGATACTCTGGTAAGGAAATATTCTGAGCGCGGATTCTGTTAATATTGATACAGCCAGGAGGGTGGGTGTCTAAGTTAGTCTGATACTTCAGCAGCCCTCTAAAATTGAATTAAAGAAAAAACAAACAAACAAAAACAGAAAGACAAAGAAGGGTTTGAGATCAGAGGTCACAGTGAAAGAAAATAATCTCTTTGTCTTGCTAACTTTACAAAGCATTTATCAAAAAGGTACCCCGATACATTATATTTAAGAGAAATAGAGGTCTTAAAAATGTTAATCATTTTTTTGGCTCGGCACCCATAGCTCAGGGGTTAGGGCACTGGCCACATACACTGGGGCTGGCGGGTTTGAAGCCGTCCGGGTCCTGCTAAACAACTGCAACAAAAAGTAGCCAGGCATTGTGGTGGGCGCCTATAGTCCCAGCTACTTTGGAGGCTAAGGCTAGAAATCACTTAAGCCCAAGAGTTTGAGGTTGCTGTGAGCTGTGACACCACAGCACTCTACCAAGGGCAATGTAATTAGACTCTGTCTCAAAAAAAAAATTGTTATTAATTTCTTTACTAAAGAACTAAAACAAAATCTTTTGGCCCTCTAAATAGATGATATAAATGTGTGATAGGGAAGAACACATGTAATCTTTCCAGTATTCTTGAATTTGAAAGCCTTTACTTCAAGTCTATGAGACATGGCTACAATCATATACAAGTTTTCACTTCAATAGATGCTATAATGATGAATATCCTGCTATAGTGCCAAATATAAATGAAAGTACAGGAATCATATTTGAATTGGCTAAGGCTAAATAAAATAGTATTGCAGAAAAAAAAATGTTAAACACAAATAACAGGAATTGGAGTTTTGTCTCCATTATAGTCTGAAGGCAATTTATACAGAGCCTTTGGGTCCTAAATTTGTTTACTTTTCAATTTCTCAAAAAAACAGAGAAGCACCACATAAAAAGCACAAAATAATAAATCAGGCAGGCGAGCCTTGAACCTTAACAATATTTTCCTGATTGCTTCTTCTTTTATGACATTTTAGGATAAACATCCAACTTTCTATGGGTGTTTTCTTTCATTTCTTATCAACAAGGGGTTAAATAAGATTTGTCTCATGGGGATAGTTCATAAAATGACAGATTGCACAAAGTATCAACAAGATCACTGCTGCATAAGAAAATCTTGAGAGAAAAAGATTTAGAAAAGCATTCCAAATTTTGCATTAGGTTTTATTTTTATTTTAAAGAATCCCAAGAAAAAATGTATTTCCAAAATCATTTCTTCCTGGTTGTGAAAGTGTTATTTTCAAATTATCCTTCCTGCTCCCCAATAATTGACTTCGTAGCTTAAAAAAGTATCTCTTTAAATGTATCAGAGCTATAATACCTTTACAAAGTTTCAAAACAAAAACTATAATATAAATAATGATCCTAACAGATATAATACAAGAAAGTGAGAAAAGCAATGGTAAAGGCAGTCTCTTGTAGATTCCCATCTCCCTAACCTTATTTCCCCTTTGCTTACATTCAGTTCCTTTTTTCATTCTTTTTATTAAGGAAGAATCTTTATTTCTTCCTTAAAACTAGTCATCATGAAGCAATTAGAGAGCATTCAGTACATGTCAGGAGTGGGCTGCATTTCATGACTTCTATAGTGGACCCCATACATACATACTTTTTAATAAGAAATACAATAGCTATGGCCTAGGTACAAAAAAAATGATGGATATTATACAAACATGAGCCATGTTTTGTTATTAATCCTCCACAAGGTTCTAAGTCATACAGTACAATTGCTGCAATAGTATATTTGGACAATGCATAAATGTGATTTAGCTTTAATTACAATTAATGATTTACCAAAATCTGTTGCTGCCACTGACCATCCCATGGGTAGAGGTCAAAATCGACCTACTCATACCATTCCATGAGTAGGTCAAAATTTGAAGACATTGATTCTACTGGCCATAAGTTGAACAAACGTTAGCATAAAGGACTCAGCACTATTCCAGGTTGTGCTGAGGAGTTCAATGTCAATCTTATCCCTAACCATCCAGAAACATAAAATCTTATTTGGAAGAACCTTAGGAGAAGCTAAACATATGTCAGACCACAAATAATAATGGGAATCAAATGAATATTTTAATAATATCTTAGTAATAAATGATAGGCACCTGATTTAGCACAGAGAATTTTATATACATTTCATATTATCCTCACAAAAATTACATAAACTAGAAATTATTATTATTATTTTGCAAATTAAGATACATTCTAAAAGACTGAATAATACCCAAGGTCACACAGATACAAGATTTGAACCCAGACCAGACTCAAATTCTACTCTCTTCACCTATTATGATATAGCACATTAATTCATTGGCTCTGCACAAAATATCTCTGGAAAAAGTATGGAAAGAGGGAGAAAAATACTTATTTAGAAAGTGTCATGTCAAAAATTTTTAGATCATCTATTTCACACTTGAACTTCAAAACAAAATAACCATACAGGGTTGAATATTTTCATTCCCATCACACAGAAGAGGAACCTGAAGTCTGCCTAAGTAAGAGATTAACTAAGTAGAAGTCGAAGCATGAGGTTGAGAAATCTTAATCTGTTTTATTCCGTGCACCCAGGCCATGCAAAGAAAATCAGCTGGTTAAAGACACAGACAATAATTAAAGGGACTCGAACTAACTCCTAGAAACAAGATCAGATGGTGTGCATGTGTGTGGGGGAGGGGGAAGGGGAGGTCTTCACATCAGATAAAAGAATGTTACTTATCCCATTCCTTAAGTAATAGCAACATTCAAATGGACATAAACCAACCTCCCTCCCCCAATCAAGTCCCTTAGAATGGCAAAAATTGTTACTATGTAGTACACCTCTTCAGGCCAGCCTAGTCAAAGAGTGTTGCTGCTCTTGACACCTAAGTGGCACATCAATTTCTAAGATCCCTCTTAATTTTGAGAGTTCTGTGTTATTTTAAGCTGTACTCAAGCTAAATAGGACAGCCTACCTTCATCTTCAACCTAAAACTCCATTAAAATTGTCGGGTGCCAGCCCCATACACCGAGGGTGGTGGGTTCAAACCCAGCCATGACCAAACTGCAACAAAAAATAGGGCGTTATGGCAGGTGCCTGTAGTCCCAGCTACTCAGGTGGCTGAGGCAAGAGAATCACCTAAGAAGCTCAAGAGCTGGAGGTTGCTGTGAGTTATAACGCCACAGCACTCTACCAAGGGTAACAAAGTGAAACTCTGTCTCTAAAAAAAAAATAAAAATAAAAATAAATTGTCCTTACATTGTCTTAGTTTGTAATCACTCTCATCAAAGAAATATGGATAAGACAGAAAAGAAATACGATAAGATAGACAACGATTAAAAAAATAAATCATTCATTAAAAAAAAAAGAAATTGGCCAAGGTGAGAGGATCATTTGAGGTCAGCCGTTCGAGAACAGCCTGAACAAGTACAAGACCCCATCTCTACAAAACATGGAAAAAGATCAGTCAGGTGTGGTGTCCTATGACCGTGGTCCTCCCTACTTGGAAGCCCTGGTTGAACCCAGGAGTCTGAGGCTGCAGAGAGCTATGAGGAGGACGCTACACTGTAGCCAGGGTGATGGAGACATTGTCTCAAAAAAAAAAAAAATGAGAAGCAAATATAGAATCTCAGATTATTTGTCTATGATTAGGCGGAAAGATACTCTGAAAGGTTCACTAGGAAGAAAACAGGTAGGTTTTGAATTCATTTTTGAAAGGACACATATTGGGCAAGTCAGCCAGTTCACTTGCACGATCATTTCTATAGACTTCACAGCAAACGTACATGGCAAGTATTAGTGGCCCCATCCTACAGGGAGGAAACTGATTTGGGGCAGTTAAATCATCAGCACAAGACGACACTCTCTGTCAGGGGCAGGGCTGAGACTTAAAAGCCCCGTTAATCTGATTCCAAATTCGATGCTCCTTCCTCCTTACCAGGCCTGCTCCCCTACAGAATATCCATGAAACGTTATGGACAAATTGTAAGACTGAAGACAAGTGTATGTATTGCACAAAATTTTGTGGCTCTACATGGTTGCAGATTTAGAAAAGGAGGAGTCCACCAAACCCATGATTTTATGTATTATTTCCCAAGCTCAACTGCATGTGGTAACTTTTCTCATTATACTAGCAAAAAATAAAAGTGCTCACTTTTTTAGTACTAGTGCAGAATTTCTTAGTCTTCTTAGACTATGTGTTTTTAAGAATATAATATTCCTTTAAAAGTATATGGCAAGCCCATTAAAACAATCTCTTTCCAAAGAATTTTGAATAGGAATGTAGACTATGTATTATGGATGTTTAGACTGACAGAAAAAAAATCTGATCCATTTTCTTCACTATGATCTCCTTGGTTAAAATCTGAGTTGCATGTTATATGTGCTTTACACGTTTCTTGTGAATCCTGGTGTCTTTATCCCAGCAGATATAACATCCATACTTTTATTAGAGTTGAATGCAATCTTTCTCAAGTATAACAGAGCACACTTTAATTCACACGAAGCTCTGGTCCATATGCCAAACAATCCTGACCTTGCTCCTTGCCCACACCACCACTGAAACACACCTCCTTCATATTTATCATTTTATTAATTTCTGAATCTTATTAATTTAAATGATATGGCCTCTTCCTTCAAAGAAGTGTACAATCCAGTACAGCGTCATCCAACAGAGCCTTCCGTGGTCCAAATTTCTGCTGTCCAACACATAACTATGTGCTACATGTGGCTATAAAATAATTGCAATGTGGCTGGGGCAGCTGAGTAACTGAATGTTTAATAATATTTATTTTTAATTAATTTAAATTGAATATCCACAGCACAGATCTAACAGGTCTAATTAGACACGAAATAACAACAACAATGGAAAAAAGCAAAATAATTAATGCTATACAATGTATAATAACCTCTTGAGAGTACAGATGGGTGATGAACTTTGACTATGAAATTCTAGAAAGGGCTCCATGGAGAAGGAGGCAATTGAAAGATGCAGAGATTCCAGTGGTTAGAGAACAGGAGAACACATTCAAAAATGAGGGAGCAGCGTGAGCAAAGGTGAATGGTTAATTCCCAAATTAGTAGAAGGAATCACGCCTTGTGCGTTTATTGCTCATATGTCCATATTCACTGACAAATCCCACCCTCTCTCCAGCACATTTCTTGTACATTATAGATCTCTAATGCCCTTCTAATGAATTAACGTTAAAAGCAAGTAATAACCGCATAATTTGTTGTGTGCATCTAGAAATCAAAAAAGGGAACATTCTCATATGTATTGTTGAGGCTTTCGTAAGTAGTGATACGTAAGTTTCAAGTGAAAAACAGGGAGGGAAAACGTTGGTAGTGGATGGTAAAAGGACGATCTGGTCAAGTTAAGACACGGTGAGAGACAAGAGAGAAGAGGCCCACGGACCAGAGGGAGACAGAAACGCTTTCTGTTAGTCTCTCATGACTTTGCTTTACGTTCTAAAGGATAAAGTTTGAAGTATCTGTAGTATCCTTGGTATTCTATAATCAGAAATAAAAGAGTTCACGGTGTATCAAAGTACATGGTTGTGGATACTATAATTTTTACACTCATAAGGATCTTAACGTGCTATCAACATTCAACGGTGTTTCATTATGTTTCTTTCTTTTCCCCTCTTCTTTTTTTCCTCAAGAGGCATTATAGTTAACCTTATATGGGTTTTTTTGTTTGTTTTATTTGTTTTTAATGCCTGGCTGTGACAAAGCCATAGAAAATAATGGGTTGATGGAGTCCTATTAGGTTATAATGACAATCATGAAACAATCTCATGGCAAAGCTAAAAGTCAAAGAATACCATACCCGACCCCCACACCTTCCTAAAAATCACAAAATCATCACTACGTTAATTTCCTGTTAAAAATGTCTATCAAATGCAGGGCAATTCACGTGACTTTTATATTTGTCATGATTTTGATACTGTTTTAAAGATGAGAAAAATATTATCGGCTCTTAGAAAACTGTTTTTTTCCCCCAGCATTCTATAACATAATTTTTTTATGGAAGGAGTCTATGATTTTTTTTTTTCATTTTGACAGTTCTTTTTACTTTGTTTTCAAGTACAAAGAAAAAGACCTAAAGTTGAGGAAATAAAAGCAAATTCTACATTTCAAAATTCATTGCAACCTTCTAGCTTCTGTGGAATCCACTAGAATGTACACTAAGCATGTGTCCTGCTCTGTGGCTACTCTTCTGGTGCCGAAAATAGTGCCTATAACTTACAGCAAGTACTCAGTAAACATTCGTTGAATGAATAAGTTAGTGATGAGAAGTGTGTTAAACAACTTTTTGTTGTGATTGTTCTTGAAAACACATAATTGAGGAGTCATCTGGTAATAACAGTTTAATTTTGAACTCATTTTCTACCTTCAAAAAAAAGATGGCAAGGCGTTAGCAAATGATATTTAGTAGAATAAACTCTGTGAGTGCATTCACATTCGCAGAAAGATTGCACTAAGTCTGCAACTTACTTTACCCTTGAGCAGCGAGTACTGCCAAGGGCAGTCAGATCTCAGCCCTCCCCCTGCCCTAAGCCACCCTTAACTTATGCTTATAGTTATCAAGAGAATCAAGCCTACCTGTCAGTGGCCTCTATAAGCACAGTGCTTTCCCAAACTAGGGACCCTCTCAGAAAAAATCCTAAACATTCAGGGAATACCCAAACAAAGCTTTTACCCCCTTTCCCACTTTATTGTCTGGCCCCCGATAGGTATTTTGCCTTTGCATTCTTTCCTGGGCTCTTGTCTCTGATACCTAACAGTTCTCTCATCCTGCAGCATAACCCAGAGCAGGGATTGCCCACACTTACCAGACAGGTCTGCCATCATGGGTTTGTTATTTGAGCACAAAATCTGCTCTTACAAATGTCCTGTCATTGGTTACTGCTCTGTTATCACCATCTCCAAATGCTTAATAATTTTTGCTCAAGGACCCCTGTATTTTCATTTTGCAAATTAAAGAGCTGATCCTGCCAGAATTCTATGCAGCAGAAGCCTGCAGCCAAAGCATTTAGAATTCAAACTATTTTTGAGTACATGATGTAAAGGAGGCCATGATTCTCTACGTTTTCTCAACTGAAAAAGGGAGATAGTGCCTGTTCCTCTCTACTTCACAGGTATGGAAAAGGAAGGGCTTTGAAATCTGGTGAAGAAAAAAAATGCAAGCATCCCTTACTTCTTAGTTTTTCTTCTGTTTTCATATTGTACAGTGAAGAATAACAGATTTTGTATTTCATAAAAACACTCACATGCAAAAAATATTTCTTAAAATGAATAGAGACCTTGTCCCATCTCCATTCCTCTAACCTTCTCACTTTTAATTGTTTTTTTTTTTTTTTCTTTTTGGAGACTGAATTGCCTTGGGCACAGTGTCATGGTGTCATAGCTCACACCAACCTCAAATCTTGGGCTCAAGAGATCCTCTTGCCTCAGCTTCTTGAATAGCTGTGACCATAGGCATGGGCCACCATGCTCAGTTAGTTTTTCTATTTTCAGTAGAGCCCAAGTCTCGCTCTTGCTCAAGCTGGTCTCAAACTCCTGAGCTCAACAATCCACTGCCTCAGCCTCCCAAAGTGCTAGGATTGTTGATGTGAGACACTGTACCTGGCATTCACCATGTAATTGTAGCAAAGAACCACTCACTGGTATAAAAAAAGACCCAGGGAAAAAACTGAGATAAAAATTATATAAAAATTCAGATTGTGTATGAAACCAGCACATTGTACCCCTTGATTGCACTAATGTACGCAGCCATGATTTAATAATAAAAAAAAATAGACAAAAGAAGTGAACAACAACAACAAAATTATATAAAAAAGTATTTCATCTAAAGCTCAGTAAGTCCATCTCCAAATTGGGGAAAAAGTAAATTCACAGATTAGAAGATTGGAAGATTAAAAATTCCTTAATACATGCAGCTTGTAGCATAAATGATGTCATGTACATAAAAATGCCTGATATATACTGCATTTATCTATCGAAACACGCATACATATGAGCTATGCATATAAACTATAGAACTAAAAGGCATCCTTACAGAAGAAAATGCCAGAAAACCTCAATCTCCACCCTGTTCTGATTTACAGGATAAAATCTCAGCAAATATATCTAATCCATAACTCTTAGTCCATAATCCTTACATGGAAAAATCACCTTTTACCGAAAAATGAATGGTAAATGATTATCCTACAAATGGTAAATTAACGTGGGAAGAAACACATCTTAAAGATCACAGTTGTATGGAATATTGTATTTATTAACATATTGAAAACATGTAAATACAGTGTACTATTAGGAGACTTGGCATTTCATATAAGAAAAACCTAATTCTTTAAGAATTGAATTCACCCTATGTATTTAAGGGAAAAATAGAGAAAACAGAAAGCGGAAGAAAACAAAGTGAGATGGTCTCTCTTCCTTCTGTGATCCAAAGACTATTTAACCAAAGAATTATAGGAAGACCCCCAACAAAAGTGTGCCAGTCTATAATACAACCAAAATAGTCAAGCTAATTCCTCTGGTACAAGAACCGATATGCTAGTTGTCATAGTAATGAGTTACCTAGATCAGGGGTCCTCAAACTACAGCCCGCTGAGGACATTTATCCGGCCCACCGAGTGTTTTTGCCTCTGCTCCCTGTCTGTTTAGCAGCGGATTCATAGGTCGCAAAATCTGTTAGCGGAAAAACCATTGGTTGCATTCCCAAACAAAATATGTATGGATTCACTGGAAAAGTTGCAAAAGGAGTTCCAATTTAGATTTAAAGAGCTTCATCTCCATGAACAGGACATACAGCTTTTCCATAACCCATTTTCTATTGACATTGAAAATGTGGAGGTCAGTCCCTGAAGTCGCTGCTCCGGCACCACCTCAGCCGGCATCTCCGGCAGGTGGGAACCAGGCGCTGAAGGGGGCGGCGGGGGCGGCTGAGACCTCCTGAAACTCCGGCTCTGCGCGGGCAGCGGCTTTCTGGCTTCTCCATGGGGCTGGCCTGCGGCACCCAGATGCTCTAAGAATGTTTCCACTATTGCTCAGAGGACACACTCAGTGGGATTCAGAATTCCTGAAGAATTGTCTGTGTGAGAAGCTGGAAATATTTCTTTAAATTCCTTCTCTTAGTTTTTCAAAGAAACATCAAGAAACCATGAACAACATTAGTAATGAAGAGTTTGACTGCCATTTGCTTGATGAAGGTTTTACTGCCAAGGACATTCTGGACCAAAAACTCAATGAAATCTCCTCTTCTGATGATAAGGAAGCCATCTATGTAGCAGACC
>CAUYRH010068597.1:0-11320 GCA_963574655.1 Perodicticus potto
TCCAGAGCGGCGACGGCGGCAGCTCCTCGGTGAAGTCGCTGAGCAGGAGCCGCTTCCAAGGCACGTGGAACGTCACCGGCTCGGCCGCACGCCGCTTGGCCATGGGCCCAGAGGCTCGGGCTCCCGCCCGGCGCGGGAGACGAGGTGCGGATAGTAGCGGGGGCTGAGGGCGGAGCGCGCGAGGGCGAGGCTGAAATCTAGCGAGGCTGCCTCATGTTTACTTTTCACTGTTGCCTATGACCATCCTCAGAGTTGGGGAAGTGTCTCTCCCAGATCAGACCCCAGAAGGATCACTTTGTTGTTGCTTGATCTTTGTAGGGAGTGACCCTGTGTAGGTCCTCTGGGACTGCCCCACCCTGGGAGTTCTGGATATGGGAGCAGCTGCGGAGTGTGGCATGCCCAGATCAAGCAGCAGGGCGTGGGATGGTGCACCCAGTGGGCTTTTCAAAGGGAGCCCATGATCCAACAGTCTCTGGCTGGGAGGAGGGCTGCGGAGGGAGGACATGGGTCACACAGCCTCCTGAGTTCCTGGCCAGATGGGCAAGGCCAGTGTGGAGGCAGAGAGGGTAGGGGAGGAGGTGGGTTGTGTGGCTCCTGGAGTTCCTGGCACAGGCAGGCAGGCGGAGGCCTGGCAGGCTCCTGGCAGAGTCCCTGGCCAGTGTGGGTGGCAGGTGGAGTCCCAGCACAAGGGTCCCAGTGGAGTCCCTGTCCACGGCAGGCTAGGCAGCGAGCCAAGGCCTGGCAGAGTCTCTGGCTGCTGCAAGTGGAGGGCCAAGTCCCGGAGGGTGCCAATCAGGGCTTCCCAGTGGTCCCTGCAGAGTGGAGTTCCTGGCTGCTGTGGGCGGCACGCCTGGGGCACGGATTGTATCGGGGTGGGTGTCCTGGTGGGTGGCAGGCGGAAGCCGGGTGGAGCACAGACTGGCACCATGCAGGAGTCCCTGCGGACGTCCTGGCCATGGCTGGCGGTGGGCCAAGACTCATTGGGGTGACAATTGGGGCCATGCAGTGGGTCATGGAGGAGTGAACTTCCTGGCTGCTGTGGGCAGCAGGCCTCAGGCATGGATCAGTGCTGAGAGGGGTTCCAGCAGGTGGCTGGTGGAGGCTGAGTGGGGCACAGATCAGTGCTGGGTGGGAGTCCCGGTGAAGGTCCTGGCTGCTTCTGGCAGGGAGCCAAGGCCTGGAGGTGTGCCAGTTGGGGTGCACAGGGTCCTGGCGGAGTGGAGTTCCTGGACGCTGTGGACGGCGGGTCTGGGGCACAGATGGGAGCCGGGTCGGTGTCCCTGCAGGCAGTGGGCGAAGGCCATGCAGGGCACAGATGGCACCACACAGGAGTCTTGCCGGACTACCTGGCCACTACTGGCAGTAGGCCAAGGCCCAGCGAGGGTCCTGGCAGAGCTCCTGGCCACTGCTGGTGGTGGGCCAAGGCCCGACAGGGTGCGAATCAGGGCTGCGCGGGGGTTCCAGCAGAGTCCCTGGCCTGGGGCTGGCGGGAGTTCAGTGGGGCCCCGGACTCTCTTACCTGGGGGCTTCCTGGTCCAGCAGATAAGGAGGGTGGGCGCTGCTCAAGTCCTCCTCCCTCAGTTTCAGCAGAGGTCAGGCTTCTGGTGCATCAGGTAAGGGGGGAAGTGTGTCCTGGAAGTTCAGAATGGCGGAAAACTTTAGTTCAGTTTTTCTGCCTGAAGCTTGGTTTCTGGAAGTCACAGCTTGCCTCAGAGGTGACCTGCAGTTATCACTTCTCTATCAGCTGGGCTCCCAGTCTTCATCTCAATTGGGCAGTTTCTAGAGGTTATCTTTCCTTTTGGACAGGAGCCTCTGTCGGAAGCAGCTTCCAGTAGGCCATCTTGCCCCTCCCCTCTCTGGTCTATGATTTTCTTTTCTTTTGAGTCTTTTCCTGGTTTGGGTATCAGGGTGATATTTGCTTCATAGAATGTGTTGGGAAGTATCCTTCTTTTTCCATGTTTTGGAAAAGGTTAAGCAATATAGATACTAGTTCCTTTCTAATGGTTTGGTGGAATTCTGATGTGATGCTATCTGGTCCCAGACTTTTCTTTTTGGCGAGATTTTTGTATAGTTGATGCTATTTCAAAACTTGACATAGGCCTGTTCAACATTTCCAATTCTTGCTGGCTAAGTCTAGGAAGGTGGCATGCTTCCAAGTATTTGTCATTGTCCTTCAGATTTTCATATTTCTGAGAATAGAGTTTTTTATAATATTCATTAAGGATTTTTTGAATTTCTGAGGAGTCTATGGTTATCTCATCTCTGTCATTTCTGATTGATGAAATTAGAGATTTTACTTTTTTATTTCTGGTTAGGTTAGCCAAAGGTTTATCTATTTTTTTGACCTTTGCAAAACCAACTTTTTGATTCATTGATCTGTTGTATAATTCTTCTGTTTTCAATTTCATTTAATTCTGCTCTAATTTTGGTTATTTCTTTTCTTCTGCTGGGTTTGGGGTTGGAATGTTTTTCATTTTCCTCTTGCTTGAGATGTCCCATTAAGTTGTTGATTTCCTGTCTTTCCATTCTCTTGAGAAAGGCTTGCAATGCCATAAATTTTCCTCTTAGAACTGCCTTTGCATTATCCCACAGGTTCTGGTAGTTCATATCTTCATTATTGTTTTATTCCAAAAATTGGGTAATTTCTTTCGTAATCTCATCTATGACCCAGCTATCATTTAGCATAAGATTAGTTAGTTTCCATGTCTTTGTGTGAGTTTTCAGATTCCTGTTGTTAGTGAGTTTCTATTTTTTTTAATGTGATGAGGTTAGACTTGTGACCTAAGATGTGATCAATTTTTGACTATGTTCCATGGGGTGGTGAGAATAATGTGTATTCAGTTTTGTTACAATGAAATGTTCTGTAGATGTCTGTTAAATCCAATTGTTGAATGGTTAATTTTAAGTTTAAAATTTATTTGCTTAGTTTCTTATTGGAGGATCTATCCATCACTGCCAAAGAGGTGCTAAAATCTCCAACTATTATACTGCTAGAGGAAATCAAGTTGTTCATGTCAGTTAGAGTCTCTCTTACAAATTGAAGAGCATTCTGGTTGGGTGAATAACTATTTATAATTGAAATCTCATTATGTTTAGTGCTTCCCTTCACAAATATGAAGTGACCATCCTTATCTTTCCTTCCTTTTGTTGGTTTAAAGCCTAGTGTATCTGCGAAAAAAAATTGCAACACCTGCTTTCTTCTGATTTCTGTTTCCCTGAATTATATATGACCATCCCTTCAGCCTGAATCTATATGTATCTTTTAAGGTAAGATGAGATTCTTTTATGCAGAAGATATCTGGCCTGAGTTTTCGTTTCCAGTCAGTCAACCTGTGCCTCTTTAGAGGACAATTTAAGCTGTTCACATTAATTGAGGGTATTGGTAAGCCTCGTAGTATTTGGGGTGTCAAGTTTTTCAAAGGTCCAATGGACATTTTTAAACCTTTTGCCACTGTGGAAGTTGGGATTTGATCAAAAGTTTCAGATTGAGTTTACTTTGGTGGTAGAGCCTTGTGCTGCTCATTGTGGAGGATGGGTCTGAGAATATCTTGGATAGCTGGTTTAGTATAGCAAATTTCTTTGACATGTGAATGTGTCATTAATGTATTTGACTTCTCCATCATAAATAAAACTCAGTTTAGCTGGATACAGGATCCTGGGTTGAAAATTGTTTTGTTTTAGGAGGTTGAAGATAGATGACCATCCTCTTCTAGCTTGAAACATTTCAGCAGAGAGATCTGCATTCATCCTAATATTCTTCTCCTTGTAGGTTATCGTTTTCTTATGCCTGGCTGCTTGTAGTATTTTCTCCTTCATATTAACTTTGGCAAAGTTAATTATAATGTGTCTGGAAGATGTTTTATTTGGATAGAGTCACTCTGGGGTTCTGAAAAGGTCTTCTGTCTGAATTTCAGAATCTCTTCTGATGTTTGGGAAGTAGTCCTCAATTATATATTGGAGTAGAACATCTGGGCAGTTCAAAGCAACCTCATCACCTTCAGGAATACCTAGAAAGACAAATGTTTGCTTTCTTGGAATTATCCCACAACTTTCTCAGAGAATGATCTGTTTTTGCTCTCCACTTCTCTTCCTCTTTAAGTATTTTGGAGTGTTCAAATACTTTGTCTTCAATATCAGAAATCCTTTCCTCTGCCTGCTCCATTCTGTTACTGAGGGATTCTACTATATTTTTCATATCATGGAGGGCTGAAACTTCTTTTCTCAAAGTGCCAAAATCTTTGGTGATTTTGTATTTGAATTCATTGAAATCTTGATACAACTTTTGAATTATTCCTAGAATTTCTAATTCCAACTTTACTTCCATTCTGTTAATCTTATTTGCCATACAAATTCTAAAGTCAATTTCTGACATCTCAGCCATTTGTTTATGAATCGGATCTTCTGGTGTGGCTGCTTTGTTGTTCCTCAGGGGACTTGATCTATTCTGATTATTCATGTTCCCAGAGTTTTTCTGCTGATTCTGCCCCGTGATTGTTTTTCACTGTTTGGCTAGATGAGCAGGTAATGTGAAATTGGATTAGGGGCTCCTCAGGTTGTGGTTAACCAGCCCTGTGCCAAAGAGCTGGACTGGTTACTGAAGCTTTTCTCCTACAGCTTTGAAAAGTACCCATACAGTACTACAGCCTGAGACTCTGGGGACCTACTTGGTGTGGTGGGATTAGGTGGCTATGTCTTGTGTTCAACTTATCTTTGCCCAATCCTAGTGAATCAGTGACTCTGGATTGAAGTCTCAGCTGTGGAGAAATACAAGCAAATTGACATCCCGCCACCACAGGAAACAACTCGAAGAGCAAAAATCAAACCTTCCCACTACAACAGAACCAGGGTACCACCTACGAGGGTCCTTGACCAGTTAAAGAGTTCAAAACCAGTTGTCCCAGTCAGCACCAACTCTCTAATGGGAGAGTTCAAAAGGTCTCCAGCAACTAAATAGCAGGGGTCTACTGGCAGCTCAAGTGTGGCTCACTCTGGTGCTCCATGGAATCAGAAAGGCCCACCCAGTAGAAGAGTTGGATCAAGGGGGCTGATGCCTCTTTCCCCACCTTGCACCTCCTTCACCACCAGTATCTGGTAACCCCAGTCTCTGGTAACCCCACTGCCAGTCTCTGGTAACCCAGTATCTGTGGCCCAGTTCAGTCCAACAAGCAAATGTGGCAGGGCTTTGCACCTGCCAGAGTCAAAGGAAAGTTAATGCTTCCTCCACCTAGCCACCACCCGGCTGGAGGAGCTGAAGCCTGCCTGCCTCAGATACTCAATGTCAACTGGAGAAGCAATGTCAATTATTCCCAGCCAAGAGTATGGTATGTTCTTCCATTCATTAATATCTTCTGCTACTTCTTTTCTTAAGGTTTCATAATTCTCTTTGTAGAGGTCCTTCATCACTTTTGTTAGGTATATTCCTAAGTATTTTATTTTCTTTGAAACTACCATGAAGGGAATTGTGTCCTTGATTTGCTTCTCAACTTGGCTGTTATTGGTGTATACAAAGCCTACAGATTTGAGGACACTGATTTTATACCCTGAGACATTACTGTATTTCTTGATCACTTCCAGAAATCTTGTGGTTGAGTCTCTGGGGTTCTCTAAGTATAAGATCATATCATCAGCAAAGAGTGAGAGTTTGACTTCCTCTCCCCCCATTTGGATACCATTTATATCCATCTCTTGCCTGATTGCTTTGGCTAGAACTTCAAAGCACTATGTTGAACAGTAGTGGCAATAGAGGACATTCTTGTCTGGTTTCAGTTCTAAGTGGAAAAGCTTTCAGTTTAGCACCATTCAGTATGATATAGGTTTTTTGTAGATGGCTGCAATGAGTTTGAGAAATGTGCACCCTATGCCTATATTAAAACAAAGGTTGCTGAATTTTATCAAATGCTTTTCCTGCATCTGTTAAGAAGATCATATGTCTTTGTTTTTGCTTCTATTATATAGTGAATTACATTTATAGATTTGTGTATGTTAAACCAAACTTGCATCCCCAGGATGAAGCCTACTTGATTGTAATGTATAATTTTTTTTAATGTGTAGCTGTAATCTATTGTCTAAGATTTTGTTGAGTATTTTTGCATCAAAATTCATTAGTGAAAGAAGAGCATGATGGTGGAGGGGATAGATATTTAGCTCAGCTCTCCTGGAACAACAGGTGATAGTGAGTGGGCTAGATCATTCCCAGCATGGAATATTGGTATGGAGTGGCAGTTCCGGGTTTGCAGTAAAGTGATGGATTGCTGGACTTAGAGTGTAATCCGGACCTTTGGAGACTACCAGGAAAGTTTCTGAGGCACAGCTGCAGTGGCAGGTGGCTGGCAGCAGCAACCAGTCCCCCACCCCCATAAAGGATTACAATTCCCAGTTCATGGGGAAACTAGGTGTTATTTAGAAAGATTTAGTGAAGTGTGGACTCCCGAGCAGAATTTGGCAACCAGAGTGGGATGCCATTTGGAGTGACACTGCCCTGGTTAGGTGGCAGGAGAGACACTCAGATGGGAAATATCCTGGATAAGAAGTGGACATTGTTTTGAAATTTGGGAAATGGTGGTTGCCACAGGCACCTTTCCTCACAGGCCAGGTGCGGCAATTTGAGTCTCACCTGCAGGCAGTCATCCTGCACCTGAAGCAGGCCCACGATATCCCACACTTCACAGGAACTGTTGCAGGGAGAATTTATGAACCCTGCCTGTGAAGATTTTTTGAGATCAGTGGAATCAACAGTTTGGCAGGGTCTGAGCACCAAGTGGGTAGCCAGGCAACCACCAAGAACAATGTAAGCTGAGAATCAGGTATAAGCCTGGGAACCACTCACGGCACAACCTGGTGTCCAGAAAGTTTATTGCAACACAAATATATTCCTACTAAAGTTGATCCCTGTGGACTTGTAATATAACCTGAAGTCTGGTAGAATGATGCCTCTGGCTTTGTTTATATTACTAAGAATTGCCTGGGTAATGGTTGGGGTTTTTTCTAGTTCAATATGAAACTATTTTTTCCAGTTCTTCAAGGTATGCTGTTGGTATTTTAATGGGGATTGCATTGAATCTGTCTTTATATATATATATATATATATATATATATATATATATATATATATATATACACACACACACATATACATATCACTATATGTATATGATATTTCTGTTGGTGGTACCTTTTTTTCTTTTTTCTTTGCTCGTTCCTTTTGCTTCTTGGTATTTTTTTTTTTCTTTTTTTCTTACTTAGTTGTTGCATTAAGACATTTATACTAGAGTAAGTAAGAGAGGTGAAGGCTATGTTAACCAGTTTGATGTAAGCATACAATTTATAAATTGTATATAAAATCAGCACATTGCACCCCATAAATGCATTAAAGTATGCAGTTATGATTTAATAAAAAATTTAAAAAACAGCACTCAAATTTGTGATTCTCACAGGCACTTGGCACCTGTAGCTCAGCAGCTAAGGCACCAGGACTGGTAGGTTCAAAGCTAGCCCAGGTCTACCAAACAACAATGACAACTACAACTAAAACAACAACAAAAATAGCTAGGCATTGTGGTGGCCACCTGTGGTCCCAGCTACTCAGGAAGCTGAGGCAAGAGAATTGCTTAAGCTCAAGAGTTTAAAGTTGCTGTGACACCACAGCACTCTGCCCAGGGCAACAACTTGAGACGCTGTCTCAAAAAAAAAAAAAAAAAAAAAGACATTTATACTCTACTCTTAATTGATTTGACATGTACCCTTGCAATATGCACCTTAGGTGAGGTCCCACCCATTACCCTCCCTCCACCAGCCTTCCCTATACCCTTCTCCCCCACCCTCTTTTCCCTCCTTCATTCTGGGTTAAAGTTGTATTTTACCACTCATATGTGAGTGTGGGTGATTATATACTGGTTTCATAGCAGTACTGAGTACATTGGATACTTTTTCTTCCATTCTTGAGATACTTTACTAGAAGAATGTGTTCCAGCTCTATCCATGTAAACGTAAAAGAGGTAAAGTCTCTGTTTCTTTTTTATGGCTGCATAAGAGTGCTCTTATCCCCAAGCAGAAGCAGTAAAGTGTAGTGAGGGGTCAGGAACATGGCTCTGAGCAGTAGGCTACTAATCTGAATATCAGCCCACTGCTTAGCCTTCCACGTCTCACCTCCCTCACCAATTTTAATGAGTTGATAATAAATGTGAAGCACAATAAGCTGTTCCTGCCACAGAGTAAGGAGCTCAATAGATTCCAGGTGCATAAACATTAAATTCAAATGGTGAAACTTGCATATTCTCAGGCACTTTTTAAAGAAGTTCCAAGCAGGCAGGCCCCAGAATCTGCATTTTTAACAAACTCTCCTTAAGGTAATTCTGATCCAAATAATCCCAAGAACAGAGTTTGAGAAATAATGAAATAGAATCAGTGTTTTTCAAACTTTTCTGAGGATGATATCACAAAGAAACCATTTTAAAATCATGACCCAATATACAATGATAGTCTCACACACACTAAAACATACATATTCAAAGCAATAAGGCTCATCTTGTGTAATCTGTTGTGATCCATTTTGTACTTTTTTGTTATGGTTAAAAACACGAAACATTAAATTCACCATCTTAATCTTTTTTAAGTGTACAGTTAAGTAGTGTTAAGTATATTTACATTGTTGTGCAACAGATCTCCAGAACTTTTTCATCTTGCAAAACTAGGGCTCTGTACCCATTAAACACTAACTTTCCCTCCTCTCCCTGAAGCCCTTGATAACCACCTGCTATGGTTTGAATGTGTTCCCTCCAAAATCCAAGTGTTGAGACTTAATGGCCAATCTGATGTTATTAAGAGGTGAGGCTTTTAAGAGATAATTAGATCATGAGGGCTTTTCTCCCATGAATGTGATTAAGGCCCTTAAAAAAGGAAGTTTTATGGTGCACCTTAGAAGGGTACAGGTGAAACTTACTAAATGCAAAATATGAAGGTCATAACACAATAACCAAGAAAATGCCATGAAGGCTATATTAACCAGTTTAATTAAAATATTTCAGATTGTATATGAAACCAACACATTGTACCCCATGATTGCATTAATGTACACAGCTATGATTTAATTTAAAAAAAAAAAAGGAAGTTTCGGGCGGCACCTGTGGCTCAAGGAGTAGGGTGTTGGCCCCATGTGCCAGAGGTTCAAACGCAGCCCCAGCCAAAAACAGAAAAGAAAAAAAAAAGGGCTCTTGCTCTTCTGTTTTCTGTCACACGAGGACACATCCTCCTCTCTGGAAGATACAGCAACAAGATGTTGTCTTGGGAGCAGAAAGCTGCCCTTACCAGATAACCAAACCTGACAATACTTTGACCTTGGACTTCCAAGCCTCTAGAACTCTAAAAAAATAAATTTCTGTTCTTTATAAATTACCCAGTCTCAAATATTTTATGATAGCAGCACAAACAAACTAAGGCACTGCCATTTACTTTCTGTATCTATGAGTTTGGCTATTGTAGATAATTCATATGAGTGGCCTCATGTACTATTTGTCCTTTTGCAACTGGCTTATTTCACTTGGAATAATATCCTCAAGGTTCATCCATATTCTAGCAATATTTTCTTCTTTTTTTTAAGGCCGTATAATATCCCATTGCTTGTATATATCTGCCACATTTTGTTAATCCATTAATCTGTTGATGGGCACTTGGGTTGCTTCTACCTTTTGGCTATTGTGAATAACGCTATGATGAACATGGGTGTGTAAATATCCCAAAGAAGATCATCCTTTGAGTTCTTTTTGGATATGGACCCAGAAATGGAATTGTTGGATCATATGGTAGTTCTATTTTCAATTTTCTGAGGAATCTTTTTCCAAAATGGCTGCACCACTTTTATTCCCAACAGTGTACAGGGTTCTCATTTTCTGCTCCTTTGATAGTGGCTATCCTGCTGAGTGTGAGGTGATAACTCATGGTGGTTTTGATCTGCATTTTCCTAATTATTAGTGATGTTGAACATCTTTTCATGTTCTTATTGCCCATTTGTATATCTCCTATAGAGAGATGTCTATTCAAATCCTTTGCTCATTTCTTAATCAGCTTTGGTTTTTTGTTTTGTTTTGGTTTAGTTTTTATTTTTTGTTGTTGTTCTTGGGTTGTAGAAGTTTCTTATATATGATAGATATTAACCCCTCATTAAAGAGATTATTGCAAGTATTTTCTCTTTTTTTGTTTTACATTTTTTGTTGTTGTTGTTGCTGGGGATTCATTGAGGGTACAAGAAACCAGGTTACACTGATTGCATTTGTTAGACAAAGTCCCTCTTACAATCGTGTTTTGCCCCCAAAAGGTGTGGAACACACCAAGACCCCACTCCCACACTCCTTCCCTCTCTCTGCTCTTCCTTTCCCCACCCCTCCTTCATTCTTTCTCTCTCTGCTTCTCCATTTTCTGATGCTTTAATAAGAATAATGTGTTCCGGGGAGGAGCCAAGATGGCGGCTGAGTAACAGCTTCCTTGCAACTGGGCACGGTGAGACTGGGGATAGAAGAATTCAGGCATCTCTAGCTGGTGAGATCTGTCCAGAAACATCCCTTTGGGGACATAGGGAGACAGCGTGAGACTTCTGGACCCCCAAGGAAGGAAAAGCAGTGGAGATCTGTCAAGTGCTTGCGTGTGTTCGTTCAGTCCAATCCTGCCAGCAGCTGTGGCTGCAGCAGCAGTGAGATTGCAAACTGGAAAGGCCTTACCTGTGAGCTGTTCAGGTTTCTTTTGGACTTGGCACTCCGTTGAACTGCCTTGGGAGAACTGGGGCAAGAGTGAGGCGGTCTTTGACTGTTGTCTGGGGCTCCAGACTGAGCCACCGAGCCAGACAGAGCTACGAGTGTTTGGTGGTGGGCTGTGTGGAGCCATCATAGGAGAACTGCCCTGGCAAGCTCCACCCTCAGGGTCGCAGAACAAGCATCAGGCGGGAGTGAGTAATCTAGTGACTGAGCAGCCTAAAGGTGGGGACTGAGACGCCTTGCAGCTTTAGCCCTCAGGGGCATTGGGTGAGACCGGTTTTGGCACACTGGGTAAGGGGATAGCCACTTAAGGAGTGATCCCAGAGACAAGCGCTTTCCTGGGAAAGCTTCTGCTTAGCCCAAGTTAGCAAGTTAAAGTGCCTTCTAAACAGGCTGAGGAGGATTTACGCTCTCCACCCTGCGGGGATTGAGAAATCATTAGAGGCCTCCGGTCTCCATTTTGTTCACCCGTATCAACATTGCAATTAACATATCATACCCCAGAAGATCACCTCTTGCCCAGACAATATCAGCAAGATATATATACTGCTTTGTTTCTTGGTTTTGTTTTGTTTTGT
>CAUYRH010068598.1:0-21783 GCA_963574655.1 Perodicticus potto
TAAGATATTGGCTTTTGGGGTGACACCTCAAAAAGCAAAGAGAAGTGGAAGAGATAGCTCAGCCCTGCTCTTCTTTTTCTTTCTTTTTTTTTTTTTGAGACAGAGCTTCAAGCTGTCACCCTGGATAGAGTGCTGTGACATTACAGCTCACAGCAACCTCCAATTCGTGGGCTCAAGCGAGTCTCTTGCCTCTGCCTCCCAAGTAGTTGGGACTACAGGCACCCGCCACAGCGCCTGGCCATTTTTTGGTTGCAGCTGTCATTGTTGTTTGGCGGGCCCGGGCTGGATTCGAACCCGCCAGCTCAGGTGTCCGTGGCTGGCGCCTTAGCCCGTTGGGCCACAGGCGCCAAGCCAATTTTATCTTTTAAATAATCCTTGACTGCTGTTACCAATGCCATGTTTCAGATATACTCTTATCATTGTCCACATTATAACAGTAATATCTAAACTGATCACATTGCTTTCTCTCTTTTCTTCAGTCTGTCCATTGTGACCAGAGTTCTTATTCTAAAATGCCAGTCTTATCATGTGATATCCTTGCATAAAAATATTCATTGATTTCATCACACATAACGAAGAAATCCTCATTGCTGAGCATGCTTTGATTTTTTTTTTTTTTTTTGGTTCTCCCATTTTCTGCAGAATTTTGTTAGTGCTTTCCTTCCTTCTATATAGTCTGATAATTTGTGCTGTTTGCCTTACTGTTCTGTAAGGTCCTTTAGAATAGCAGTTGTGATGCCATCATGGATTGTTGCCAAGAAAGCATCTGAAATAATAACAGATACTGTATGTGTGACACTTGGTAAGAATTTCGTACCTGTGATCTCTAATCCTCACAGCAATGCTATGAGGTAGGTGCTGTTATTATCCTCATTTTACATGGGGGGGACTATGAGATTTTATCTGTCAAGAGAGAGAGAACACATGGAAGAGAGAAAGACAGAGAGAGGCATACAGGCACACATGGGATCTTGATATGTTGCTCAGACTGATCTTGACCTTCTTGCCTCAGTTGATCTTTCCACCTCAGCCTTCCAAAGTCCCAGAGTGCTAGGATTATAGGCATGAGTTACAATGCCTGGCCTGAGAGATTTTCATAATATTTCCACAGTTTTACTGTTAAAAGTGACCGGGATTCTAACAGCTTCTTTCACATACTGCTGTGATAAGGCCCCCTGTATTATGCTTTCTGAATATTACGTTCTTCCATGATAAGACTTAGTGAAACAGATATGTAATTGGGGGAATTTAGAAATCACTAAACTGATTGAGGGAGGCTTTTTTTTTTTTTTAATGAACTATATCTTTATACCCTTAAAATAAAAAACACATTGTTGACTACAAGCACAGTTGAGTGTCTTTTTTGAACTTCTGTTTCCACTACTTGGAAAATTAAAGAGGTGTTTAAACAGCTTTGTTGACAAATAATTAGCATACAACAAATTGCACATGTATAAAGTATGCAGTTTGATAAGTATTGACATATGTCTACAACCTTGGAATTATTACCACAGTCAAGATAATTGACATGTCCATCATCCCCCAAACTTCCCTATCCACCCACAAACTTCCCTATCCACCCCATACTCCTATTCTTAGGCAAGGATGTTTTCCTTTGTATCAGTAGTTTATTCTGAGGGTGCATATTTTGAATTATCTTTGTTAATACAAAGTAAATAATCCTTTTTTTCTGTATTGTGTCTTATACTTTAGAAAAGGTTTACATGGGACTGAATGAAAATTCTGTTGAGCCTGAAGTCCCTTCTGGGGCTTGTTTTGATACGCTGGATATGTCTTAATAATATAGTGGAGAAATAAGAAACTTAAATATACTTCTGCAAGGGTTTAAATTCATTTTTATTTTCATCCATCATTAAGCGTCTAATGTAAAATCAAGCAGTTAAATATATTTTACTCACTTTGGGGGTATAGTATTGTGCTTCTGAATACTATCTTCTTCACCCTGCTGGGGGAATCTTGAGGGAAACCTTTCTGCTTGGTCTCACACGGGTACTGGATATCTTTGAAGTGGTTATGGCGGAACTTCATACTGGCATTAGCTATAGATACTAAGCTATGTAGTGTTGTCAATATGATTTAAGGACTTGTGTCATTTAAGGAACTCAATTTGAATGAGGAAAAAAGGTGTTTCTCCCACCCAATCTCCATGGTTACATTTTAACCTTGTTACTTAATATTCGGGGAGGAAAAATCTTTATTTTAGTTAGTAGTTTTGAAAAAACAAAATCATTAAAATTCATTATTATTTCTATACTAATCTTACTGCCCGCTCCCTTTTAAAAATTTTCAGGTGGATATAATCCATATATAGAGATAATCGAGCAACCCAGGCAGAGGGGAATGCGTTTTAGATACAAATGTGAAGGACGATCAGCAGGCAGCATTCCCGGGGAGCACAGCACAGACAACAACCGAACATACCCATCGATCCAGGTAACGGACCCTTCTCCTGTGTCTGTCTCTTAGTTGCTCGTGTTTTAGCTATAGCAGTTATGTTAATGAGCCAGTTTCTTCATGGTTATCACAGTCTTTTTTTCTTCTCCCTTTTTTCTTCTTAAGTGACGTGTATTACATAGATGTCTAAGGACCTTTCTTAAGTACAATTTGGGGTCTTCCCCACTGCAGAAAGTCATATTACAATTGTGTATTAATTTAAGTAGAGTGATTCACAGTACTTAGTGTACATTAGCATCTTTGGACTGTGTTCCCTTTCCTGGAAGACAGAGCTCATGAGGAGAAAGCATTCTCTCCTCATAGAGGTAAATGGTACTATTCTGTAGATTAAACATGGATTTAAGAATTCAGTCAGAATTCTTCCTATACTCCCTTGGCTAGTCTAGGGACTGTGGAAAAGAACTTTTTTCCCCTTTTTTCTTACTTTTATTTCCTGTGACTGATACTCTGGGTCATTGACTGATTTGAAATGTTACCACATTTTATTTTATTTTATTTTATTTTATTTTTGAGACAGAGCCTCAAGCTGTTGCCCTGGGTAGAGTGCTGTGGCATCACAGCTCACAGCAACCTCCAATTCCTGGACTCAAGCGAGTCTCCTGCCTCCGCCTCCCAAGTAGCTGGGACTATAGGCGCCCGCCACAGTGCCCGGCCATTTTTTGGTTGCAGCCATCATTGTTGTTTGGCAGGCCCGGGCTGGATTCGAACCCGCCAGCTCAGGTGTACGTGGCTGTTGCCTTAGCTGCTTGAGCCACAGGCGCCGAGCCTGTTACCACATTTTAAGTCTACTTTTTTCATATTAGCATAAATTTTAAAAGTTTTGATCAAAAATGACTTTAGTAAACATACATATGTTTATCAGATATACTATATTTATAAAATTTTTCAGCTGGGTGGGGTGGCTCACGCCTGTAATCCTAGCGCTCTGTGAACCTGAGCTCACAGGTCTGAGACTAGCCTGAGCTAGAACGAGACCCCATCCCTACAAATAGCTGGGCATTGGGGAGGGTGCCTGTAGTCCCAGCTGCTTGGGAGGCTGAGGCAAGGGGATTGCTTGAGCCCAAGAGTTTGAGGTTGCTATCAGCTGCGACACCACAGCACTCTACTGAGGGCTCAAATTTTTTGAGACTTTTGCCTCAAAAAAATAAACAAATAAAAAATAAATGTAAACTTTTTTATTTGGCCTTTAATAAATGTTTTTATCCTTTAAATGCCTATTATAGGCTAGGCGTGAATTCTCATGCTTATAATCCTAGAACTCTGGCAGAGGCAGAGGTGGGAGGATTGCTTGAGGTCAGGAGTTTGTGACTAGCCTGAGCAAGACCTCAGCCTGTCTTCAAAAATAGAAAAAGTTAGCCAGGTGTGACAATGTGCACCTGCAGTCCCAGCTACTTAGGAGGCCAAGGCAGGAGAATCACTTGAGCCCAGGAGTTTGAGGTTGCTCTGAGCACAGGTACAGCGTACAGATGAGGCCACTGCACAGCTGTACTCCACCGCAGGCAGCAGAGCGAGACTCTGTCTCAAAAGAAAAAGCCAGTTATAAACCCAATGACAAAGTGGATTTTGAAAAGTATTAATCTTTATTAAGAGGTCTTAATTCACTCTTTATAAACTAGATCATGTACAGAATTTATTCTAAAGAGCTGAAAGAGAATTGCTAAATTATAGTATAAGCCAATGGCAAAATTATATATTGAATTCCAAATTCCTATTTTTAACCACGTTTTTGGCAGTAGTATGGATTTGAGTTATCAAAGTCTTTCATTTAAATGTTAGAATGGGTGAGATACTAATAAAAAGTGAATAAGGAAATACTATTCTTTCAGGGTTTTTTTTTTTTTTTGTTTTGTTTTTTTTATGAGACAGAGCCTCAAGCTGTCGCCCTGGGTAGAGTGCTGTGGCTCACAGCAACTTCCAACTTCTGGGCTTAAGCGATTCTCTTGCCTCAGCCTCCCAAGTAGCAGGGACTACAGGCGCCCGCCACAATGCCCGGCTATTTTTTGGTTGTAGTTGTCATTGTTGTTTTGGCAGGCACAGGCTGGATTCCAACCTGCCAGCTCTGGTGTATGTGGCTGGTGCCTTAGCTGCTTGAGCTATAGGCCCTGAGCTTATTCTTTAAGTTTTTTGAGTGATTTTTAATCTCTTCTTCATACTCAACTTATTCTGTGTATCAATAAAATATTTCTAACATCTATATCCTTCCCATTCCCAAGGTCCTAAATACTTTATAGCTTGAGTTCTATACCAGCCTCTTTTATCATCTTGAGTGGTTACCTTTCATCCAAAAAGGCAATAAATACTTCTTAGTTACTGTTCAGGTTATGTTTAAATTAAGAATTATGGATTTTAGAGCTGTCTACCTGGGAAGCCCTCTGTTGTTTCTTAACTTCCTTGCTCCCTTGTAGAATGCTGGTTTTCATATTCTCTGCTTTGTTCTTGCAAATGTACTAGCTTTCAAACTGAATGTTACTTCCCATAGTGCCCTTTTTCCCCCCATGTGAATCCTCCTTTTTGTTCCTCAGTGTTCTAGATGTACTTTCTGTGTGACATTTACTCTTGTTAAACTCAACATGATTTATTGCCTCTGGCACAGTGAATATTTGGGATATATTTTACTGATTAACAAATATTTTTGTGAAATGAAATGTCACATACTAAGTAAGATGATCATATTTGTGTGCTATTATTTCCAGCATGGCTTAAATCTATATCTGAGGAATATTTATGTTATGACAGTTCATCTGAGAACAAGGCATTCAGTGGCTTAACATCTCAGTTTTTACTTATGCCGTATGACAAAATTTGGGTATAATTTTACTTGTTTTTAAAAGAAAATAAGCAGAGTCAGCTGATAATGACCATTATATTTAGAGCAGAAAATAATGTCAGGGACCTGAGAGGTAAGTTCTTCTGGTATCCTCTGGAAAATTTCATCTAAACTGTGGTTGCTGGTTAGTTGGACTTCAGCCAGAGTTAATCACATTGTATAAATGGAATTAATTTGATAGATTAATTTATAATAGATTATGGATGATATATTTAATTTCCTCATTTTTTCAGATTATGAACTACTATGGAAAAGGAAAAGTGAGAATTACATTAGTAACAAAGAATGACCCATATAAGCCTCATCCTCATGATTTAGTTGGAAAAGACTGCAGAGATGGCTACTATGAAGCAGAATTTGGACAAGAACGCAGACCTTTGTTGTAAGTGCACAGTCACAGACTTCTTTAGGGGTAGGATAAGCACAGGATGCTTTGTTTCCTATTCATGACTATCTATTACTTTTTAGCAGAATAAGTTATTTTCTCATGCTATTTCTAGTTATTATACATTTAAATTTTTTATCATTTACCTTAAAAACTACCCTTTCACTCTTTGTCAATAGACATAGCTTATTATGATAAGCAAAAATACTTCATCATTACAAAAAGTAAACAGAAACTTAATTTATGCTATGATTTTCTTAGTGTCAACAATTTATGAAATAAATTTTTACTCTATCTTTTCATTGTAGTTTCACTTAAAAGTTGCTAGATGTGAAAAAATCAACTGGAAAACTCCAGAATTATTTTGAGAGGGGCTGGTTATAAAATTAACATATTAATACCACAGTAGTTATAGAATAAAGAAAATTATGTACTTCATGTTAGTGAGGTTACCAGAAAACGAGTCTATTCATCATGTTAGTGAGAATAAATTAATAAAATCTTTCTGACAGGCTGTTTAACAACTGCATAGCAAAAGCCTGAAAAATAATGAATACTTCTTTAACCAGCAATTCCACTTCTAGGAATTTATCCGCAAGAAATAATCAAACATGTTCAGACATTTAGCTATAAGACTATGTATTGCAACTCTGTTTGGAATGGCGGAAAGTGAGAAGCACTCCAAATAATAAACATAGGGGAATGGTTAAATAAGCTAGTACATTTATGCCATGTGCTACTGTATTGCCTTAAAAATAACATTGCAGATATGTCTACTGATATGTAAAGATATTCACAATGTTTTAGATAAATGAAATGTCTTATTTAAAGAGAATTTGTGAAGAATGGTCTTATTTTTATTTAAATTTATACATACTTATGGTAGTATATATACTAAAACATGAATAGTAGTTGTCTGTAGATGGGTAGAATTGTGGAGTCTTTTGTTTTCCTTTTAACATATTTAATTTATCATTCATTAATGTAATGAATATGTGCATGCAGCTTTGGGGGAAATTACACTAATTAGACTACTAAACTAGTTAGTAGTCTCCTTATATATTAGTAATAACCATTTAGAAAAAAACTCTTTAAAAATGTTTCTCTTACAATAACAGCACAAAATATAAAATATCCACTAATGGACATTTGGTAAATATTTTCTGTCTATATTTCTTAATCTCCCAATAGCATTTTACATTGTTGACCACTCTTTACTTGAAACATTCTCTTGATTTCTCTATTTTCTTGATTTCTGTAAGAACAAACTTCTGTTTCACTTCCTACTTTTTCCTGGCTGTTTCTTTTTTGTTAGTTTTAGGCATTTTAATTTTTGGATGACCTCAGTTGTTGTACTATTAATGCCCTTAATACTTGTTCCACCTCTCCCCCCAAATCTAGGATCTCGTTAAGGAACACATGTATTTAGTATTATACTTAACAGGAATGATCTGAGTGATATTTTCACATTAGCATGAAAGATTTGAGGCAGGAAATCTACAGAGATGATGTTGTATCATTCTCAAAGTAGTCCTTCAGGAGACATGTGACATTGGTTTTTTTCCATTTTTGGTGATATTATGGGCATTCTGTTGTAAAGAAGAATTTTCCTTTCTTCTCCTTCTCCATTTAAAAATTATCACTGTATGCTTAGTGACCATACACAGTGGTTAGGGCGCCAGCCACATGTACCAAGGCTGGTGGGTTTGAACCCGGCCCAGGCCAGCTAAACAACAATGACAATTGCAACAAAAAAATATCCAGGCATTGTGGTGGGCGCCTGTAGTCCCAGCTACTTGGGAGGTTAAAATAAGAGAATTGCTCAAGCCTAAGAGTTTGAGGTTTCTGTGAGCTATGACGCCCCAACACTCTACAGAGAGCGACATAGTGAGACTCTGTCTCAAAAAAAAAAAAATTATCACTGTAAACTCATGACTCCCTATATTTAACATATTATAGTTCATTGCTAATGTTATTATTTTGATTTTTAAATTGACCCAATTTGATCAATGCAGGCCCCTTCAAACTGTCCCCTGTGTCCTTCTGATATGTTCCCTTCTTTCTTTGAGCACTTTTTACTTTCTGACACAGCAAAGTGTTCAAGACTTAAACTTTTTCTTGCTCCAGGCCAGAAGTCATCATTTTTTCCCAAGGATCCTTATTTTCTTTTAGTGGGGTACGGTATTTGATCTCATAGCCTTCTTGACATATTATCTTAAATGTCTCAAAAGCACCTCAAGTAGAATTTGTCCCAAAACAAGATCTTACCATGATCATACTTCTGTCCTCTCAAAAGTGGTCTTCTTTCAGTATGCCTTGCTGGTTGCTATAAAAGCCCTATAGGTATCTTCTTTGACTCTCCTCACCCAGGCATACACATTGAATCTTTTAACAAGTACCCCTGCATTGCTGGTGGATTTACCCGCTTTACTCAGCAAATCCATCACTACCACACTACATTTGGGCTGCTGAACTAGCTTGACTGATCTTCTTTCATCAACTCTTTTCTTTTGAGACAGAGTCTCAAGCTGTGGCCCTGGATAGAGTGCTGTGGCATCACAGCTCACAGCAACCTCCAACTCTTGGGCTTAAGCGATTCTCTTGCCTCAGCCTCCCGAGTAGCTGGGACTACAGGCGCCTGCCACAATGCCCGGCTGTTTTTTGGTGGTAGTTGTCATTGTTTGGCAGGCCTGGGCTGGATTCGAACCTGCCAGCTCTGGTGTATGTGGCTGGCGTCATACACCACAACGCTCGGTGTGCCGAGCCTCATCAACTCTTGTTGTATCTCTTCCACTCAGTCTTCTTCCACTTAAGCCAGAATAATCTTTTAAAATATAAATTGTCATCCTCCTGCTAGAGCAGTGGTTCTCAACCTTCCTAATGCCTCCTAATGCCGCGACCTTTCAATGCAGTTCCTCATGTTGTGGTGATCCCCAACCATAAAATTATTTTCATTGCTACTTCATAACTGTAATTTTGCTACTGTGATGAATCATAGTGTAAACATCTGATATGCAGGATGTATTTTCATTGTTACAAAGGGGTCGCGACCCACAGGTTGAGAACCGCTGCTTTAGAGGGTTTATGTGTCTCTTAGAATAAGGACAGCACTCTTTCTGTGGCCTACAAGGCCCACATGGTCCACCTGTATGTGTTTCTAGCTTTATCTTCTACTGTGCTTCCCTTGTCCTCTATACTCCAGTCACAAAAGCCTGCCTTTACTGTCCTCTGCTGACGATACTCTTCTGTAGGGGCCTTTGCATAACCTGTTTCTTTTGCCTGGAAGTCTCTTCTCTCTATTCATAGTAAGTATCACTTCTTACAGAAAGTCCTCTTTGAATTGATCAACTCTATCCCATCACAGGTTCCTGTAAGGTCATGTAAATCTCCTTCATAAAACTTGTATGATTTCTGTTTAGCCTTTTTTTGTGTGTGATTATTTAATACCTATCTGCTTCACTAGATCAGAGGTTAGTTAACTTTTTCTGTAGAAGGCTATATAGTAAATATCTTAGGTTTTGTAGGCCACATGGTCTCTGTTGCTCAGTTCTGCTGTTGTAGCATGAAAGCAGCCATAGACAGTATGGCTGTGTGTTCCAGTCATGTTTTATTTATAAAAACAGGTGGTATGCTGGATTTGGTCCATTGGTTACAGTTTGCCAACCCCTGTACTAGACTGTAAGCTCTGTGAGTGGAGGGATTATATAGCCTCGTTATTTTCCAGAAATTTTTGGTATATAGTAGGAACCTCAAAACTTGGTGAATGACTGAATGAATGAATAATTGATTCAGATAATCTCTATGATCATTGGTTTCTTCGTGTCAGAATTTCAGAAATTTCTAACATTTTGTGAATAATTATTCAGATAAAATAAAATCAAGTATAAATATATTAAAATGATGAAGTCTTTTAAATTTTTTGTCAGAGAAAAAGAATGAAACTAAGATTCTTTCAAGGAAGTGGAATACTTTTGAAGAAAAGGATTATAGTTGCAGGATCTGAAGAAAGGATTAAGAATTCAAGATTTGTTTTTTAGTCATTACAGGCAGAGGAAGGAAATGTCAAAGATATTTTAGGTGCTAACAAAATCACAAGTGCTGTGAACATGAGACAGCATAAGCAGAGAGAGGCAAGCAAAGCAGCTCCTGGTTGCAAGTACCCTGTGAAGTTTGAATAAATAGTAATGTTATGATAGTTGAGTTTTGCTTCCTTATTCACACCCACCCAACTTTACTGATGTCATGGTTTTTCCATGTGGGAACAAATATGACTGGTGGTGGTGGGGGAGTTCCCCCTGCCCCCATCTCTACTACACATATGCAAATTAGTAATATTTGTAGCTATTGAGAACTTTTCCATAAATGACATTTTGAGACTTACTAAATATTGTTAGTATTAAACCTCTTTCTAATAAATAAAAACTTCAATACTTCTTTACGATGAGTGATTATTATAGTTTCATATGATATGGTCCAAAGCATATTCCACTGCTGCTAGCAGTGAAGTCAAAGCCCCCAAATTAAATTTCTGTGGGGCTAGGCAGGCAGCCTAAATGAGAGGAGGGATTAAGTGTAGGGGGATTAGCTGGGGCTGTAGCAAACTGGAGAGCTCTGCATAAATGGGGCTGCGGATGCTCAGCCCAGGACGCTTGTCTCTCTGTCAGCCTAGTATTGCCAAACCTTTAAAATGTTCAAGAGAAACCAGGAATGTTCATATGCAGTTACCTGATTTTATTTATTTTTTATTTTTTTCTGTTCTTCTATGTTTTTAATTTTTTATAAAATGTTAACTAAGCCTCACAGTGACTAAACAATTTTTAAACGTAGGTTTCATGATCCGTTTGACTTTGTGTTTTTAAATGGAGTCATTCATCTTCCAAATATGACCACTTTCAGAATCCATTAAAAATTTTACTTGAGGTTCGGCGCCTGTAGCTCAAGCGGCTAGAGCACCAGCCACATACACTGGAGCTGGCTGGTACCGAATCCAGCTGGGCCCACCAAACAACACTGATGAAAACTACAACCAAAAGAAAATAGCTGGGCGTTTGTGGCGGGCACCTGTAGTCCCAGCTACTTGGGAGGCTGAGGCAAGAGAATCGCTTTTTAGCCCAAGAGTTTGAGGTTGCTGTGATGCCACAGCACTCTACCCAGGAAGATAGCTTGAGGCTCTGTCACAAAAAAAAAAAAAAAAAAAAAAAGGGCAGCACCTGTGGCTCAAAGTAGTAGGGCCCCAGCCCCATATGCCAGAGGTGGCAGGTTCAAACCCAACCCTGGGCCAAAAACCGCAAAAAAAAGTTTTTTTACTTGAATTATGTTTTCCAAGAGACAGGAGGGTTCTGTACTAGTCACCCTTGAAAGTTTTCATACCATTTTAGAATCACATTTGCGGGAATGAACATTTTAGAGGGAACTGGTGTCATCTGGGCCTGGGACACAGCAAATGATGGAGCAAATTTGTAGAAGTTGTCCACTATCTTTTGTGTGTATTGAGTGAATGAGTCATCTGAGCACTGCCTACAGGAGTCTACCGAGTCAGACTGTCTAATAATTCCACTGAAATTCCAGTCTGAGCAGCAGATGGATTTTGGACAATATTTATGGCTTCAAAAGGATGTTGCTTCCTTCTCCGGCCTCCCCACTACTGAACTGCCAAACGAGGGGCAGCGGCTCCGTTCAGCCAGCGGGGACCCGAAGCCTCTGACTATGAGTCACGAAGTTACTACAATTACCTGATTTTTTAATGTTTTTTTTTTTTAAATTTCATTTTGTTTAGAGAGAGGAAAGAGAGTAGAGAAGAGATGAGAAAGAATGAGAGAAGAGAGCAGAGAGAAGGGAAGATGGTGGGGCAAGAGAGTGGCATGGTATCCTAAAGAAAGGAAGAATGCCCTGATTTTTAAATGTTAATAACTTCTACTTATTTTTTTTTTTAATGTAGGTAACACTCATAGGGGGTTGGAGAAACATACTTGTGGGCTTCAGCCTGTGGACATCTTTTTATGGCTTTTGCTTTACATCATCAAATATACAGATTTTGTTGATTTCATTATGAATTTGTTTGGGAGATGCATTTTAGCTTTTTGGTGTGCCTTTCCTGATAATCTCTATCTACTTTGGTATATTTGCCATGGCATATTAGTACGATGTAATTGCAAGATACTGTATGTAAAAGTGATATGTATGTACTATTTTTCTTTGAACAGTTCTCTTAGAAATACAACCCCACTTTTTTACCCTCTCATCTTTATCATACCAATTGGAAGTCTATTCATGTTTTAGTGTGTCCTTCTGACAGCACAGTGACTTTTCAGTGTTAACCCGCAAAGTACAGTCTGGCTCAGTAGACTCTGGTAGGCAGTGCTCAGATGACTGCTTCACTCAGCGAATGCCTCCTCAAGGTTAAGTATAATGCAGTTTTGAAAGTTCTCTTTTTTTCTTCTAGTTTTCAAAATTTGGGTATTAGATGTGTAAAGAAAAAAGAAGTAAAAGAAGCTATTATTTCAAGAATAAAGGCAGGAATCAACCCTTTCAATGGTAAGTATGTTTGATATGATTATTTCTATTATTTGGATATTAACTTACTGTGTGACTTCTATTTATATCTTGAACCTGTGTTTTAAAAGTTATTTATATCTTGAACCTGTATTGACTTTTCTACTTATTGACTTATACCTGTATCTGAGGGATGAAAGTATCAACCTGTTAAAAATGCAATTTACATATACAAAACTTTATTTCCTATAAGAAAACCTTCTCAAAATGTTCTGATTTCTTGACCAGTCTCATCTGTTGCTGGATGCTAAGCATGATCAAGCCTGGTTAGTACTTGGATGGGAGACCACCTGGAATACCAATGCTGTAGGCTTAAAAAAAATGTTCTGATTTATTTGAATGAGGCCTTCCTTATGCCACTTGCAATAGACAGTATACATCCCCCTTTTCTGAATGTTGAATAGGTACTGTATTTATAAGGTATTGTAATATATTTAACTCAAGGGCATATTCATCAGCAAAACTTAATTAATCCCAATGTAGAAGGAGTGTGGAAATAGTAGAAACCACACAAAATACTTCAAAGTATATTTGTGTATATGGTTAGATGTTTACTGTTTAGCGGATTTTATTGGTGATAGCATTTATTAAGCATTTATACTTTAGGCCATATCTGGTGTAGCACCTGGTACTTGTAAACACTTTATATTGTTTGAGTAGATAAATGACAACCAAGCTAGAAGCTGGCATCTTGTACTTACAGTAATTTCCATTCTAGAGTCTTCTGCAGCTGCTTAAATATGTATAAATCAAGAATTGAGTGACTACAAGATTTTCAAAGATTTCTTTGTCATATTTAAGACATCCTTATATTATTGGTTTGTATTTTTCCTGGATGTTTAGAAATAATTTAGGAAAAGCTAGGCACAGTGGCTCACACCTGTAATCCTAGCATTCTGGTAGGCCAGGGTGAAAGGATCACTTGAGCTCTGTCACCTAGGCTAGAGTGCCCTGGCCTCAACTTAGTTTACATCAGCCTCACACTGCTGGGCTCAAGAGATCCTCTTGCTTCAGCCTCCTGTGTAACTGGCACTGTGGGTGCATGCCACCACATCCAGGTGAGTTTCCATTTTTTGTAGAGATAGGGTCTCCCACTTGCTCAGGTGGGTCTTGAATTCCTTACCTCAAGCAATCTTCCCACCTCGGCCTCCCAGAGTGCTAGGATTATAGGTGTGAGCCACTACACCTGGCCCACTTTGAGCTCTTAAGTGATTTTTTCCTTAGGATAAATTTTCAGAAACGAAAAATTTCTGGGTGGAGAGTATGCTCACTTAAAATTTTGATTCATTACCATATTAAAATGACAAACTTAAAGAGGCCATCCCAGGGCAGCGCCTGTGGCTGTAAGGAGTAGGGCCTCGGCCCCATATACGAGAGGTGGCAGATTCAAACCTGGCCCTAGCCAAAAAAAAAAAAAAAAAGGCTGTCCAAGTCTAGATACAATATAGAATAAGGAGATTATAAATAATAGCCCTCATTTATTAAGCACGTCATGTATGTAGGGGAGTAAATGCTAAGTATTTTATTTACACTATTTTATTTAACCTTTGAAACAATACCGCTTTACAGAAAAGAAAGCCGAAGCTTTTGTTATGCAAGTGGCCCAAGTCATGCAGCAAATATAAGTGGCACACCTAGAATTAACACCCACATCTCAAAGGGCAAAGATTTAAAAGGAGGTGCTATCTATAGAAGTTTTTTTGTAGTTGCTGTTGTTTTGTTGTTAGCATTTCACAACTAGGCACGATGGTAATAACAGACACTCATATGGACCTTAAAATAGTTCCCATAGATAGTAAGTGATTTACATTTTTTACTTCATTTAATCCTTATAACAACCTATGAGATAGGTACTATCTTATCTCCATTTTATAAATAAGAAAATGGAAGTGTAGAAAAGTTAAGTAATTTGCCCAAGGTACTATAGCTAGTGAGTGGTGAACTAGGATTTGAACACTAGCTAGAATTTGTCTGCCTCCAAGGCCATAGTCTTTAACAACTCTGGTATGTTGCCTAGATGAATATTGATTTGGGGAAGGAACAGTCTTTTCAGCTGATCCCTCACAGTATTAATGCTTTCTGTTTTTAGTTAATACTTTAACACTCATTCCTTCTCCTCCCTTTTGCTGTCTCTCTAGTTTAGGAACTGAGCACCTAATGATTTGAGTTGTAGTTTTTTCCCCTTACAATAATAATCTTCTTAGAATGAAGTTTTTTCCCCTTACCATAATAATCTTCTTAGTGCTTTAGCATATTATTATGATCAAAAACTTGAAATGACATTTTATATAGCTTAAAAACTAAATGGCCCTACATTCAATGTCATCCATATACAGCTCCAGATATCTAACGTACCTTCTCTTTCACTGTTCCTCCTCATGAATCCTTAACTATTTCAGAGAAACTGTATTGTGCACCCATCCTGACCATCTCAGTGCAGTTCTCTTCCTTCTTCTTACTGCCATTGTAGGAATGTAAACTCACATCATTTTTACCTGAACTGTTGTTCAGGTTAAAACTTGTTTAAACTTGCGTTTTCATCTCTATTTTTTGTCTGTCTCCAAGCAGTGTATACACTCATTTCAGAATTCTGTTTATCATCCTTCAGATCTCCAAATAAACTTAAACTTTCACAGTGGTTCTCAAATGCAGCATACAAAGCAATGTACTTGCTAAGAACATAGATTCCTGGCCATACGCCCCTGATTTGATAGGGCTAGTATGGGTTTACATTCTAACAAGCTTCGAGTCTGCATTCTAACAAGCTCCTACTTCAGTGCTGGTCTTTGCCTGTAACCCGCAGTAAGAAACAGATTTTATTTCTCAGCTCTATACACTCACCAACCACACCCTTACTGCAGTAATTCTCTACTGCGTGCAGTGCACTTTGTATTTTATTCCATTCTTTTCCTTTTCATTCCCTTCCTGCCTTTCTTCCTCTGTTTCTTTGTTAGAGCTTATTCAGTCCATTGAATTAATTTTATTTCTAAAATATCTGCCTTAGATGATTCTGATGCATGTGATCCACAGACCACACTTTGAGGAACTCTGATTTACCTGCCAAGATCAACTTCTCAAGCATGGCATTCAAAGCCCTTCATGTTGTGATCCTTGTTTTCCATTCCAGCTTTAATCCTCTCCCTCAGCTTCTACCCTCCCTTCTCCTGCCACTGAGTGCACATATGCATGTTTGTTTTTGCCGTTCTGAACTATTTGCACTTTTAGGAAAGCCATGTTCTTTCTCAACACTGGGCTTTTATATATGCTCTTCACTTGGAAGGAATACCCTGATTTGCCTGCTCAGCTTTCAAATTTGAATAAGGATCACATTAAGCCTTTTACTTCCTAGGCAGGGCTAAGTAGTCCCCGTTTCCCTAGAGGACTTGTACATATTTCTAGTGTGGTTTGCTGTAACTTTGTTTTCATGTTTCTGCTTTACTAAACTGTGACACTTTGAAGGGTGAGGAGTGTCTTCTGTGTACCTCTCTGGCACCTAGCCCAGTGTCTGGCACATGGTAAAGGCTTAATTAAAATGTGTTGGAAGAATAAATGAATGAATGAACATGGCTTGTTTGTACTTGTCTACAAAAAATGTTCAAGTTGTTTTCCTTACCCGAAATGTCCTGGAAGCCCTCTGAGTTTTCTTAACCCCAAGAAAATATTCTCCAAATTATACTGTTTTTTATTCATCCATTAATCATGAAACGCTTTGTGACATGTATTGGATCATTTAATTCTCCTTGCAGACAGGCTCTGTGATGGAATGTTGTTTACATTTCTGTTTGTCACTAAACATGTATTTGTATTACTGTTACATAAATATCTATCTTTACAAGTAGGTGCTTTGAACTGTTGAGGTTCCTACCTGCACACAACAGGTTCCCTGTCTTAACTACTCAGCCATTCATTCCTTCAGCAGGTTTTTACTTCATTTAGCCTCAGAGTCCTAGGTTGTTCTAGGTGCTTGGGATAAGTCAGTGAATAAAACAGATAAAACTTCCTGTCTTTGAAGAGCTTTTATGCAACGGAGAGAGACCAACAATTAGCAAATTTATAAAACAAGTAATTTATATAATGTATTAGACAAAGTGCTAGCAGAAAAAAAAAAGCAGTGTAAGGAGGCAGGAAAGCTGTAGATAGGGGACAGGTTATAAATTTAAATAGGATTATTGGAATAGCTTTCATTCTATAGTCTTCAATAGTTTTTGTAATAGAAACATATGTTTTATTGTTTTCCTAGAATATTGAAATAAGACCTAGAGAGTCTATTTCAGATGTTTTGCATTTTTCTTACCAAGTAAAATAATATCTAAGCACTCTAAAAAAACTCAAAACACTAAAAACCAACTAAAATAACCTGAACTCTATAGCAGAATTATCTTCTTTCTTTGATTGTTTATTTTGTCATTTTGGGAGTATACTAGGTATACATTCTATCACTTATAGGAATTTGTCCTAGCTAAATTGGCATTTTCTTATAGATACATCACTTCACATAGAAAAATGCTACTGGTAAAGAATTACAAGAGACTAGCTGACTTTGTTTTTGTGTTATATTTTTATGGCATTAGAAATAAGGGAATTAGAAATATTTAGTAGAATAGGATCTGCAAATTCTGGTCTACAGACTATTGCTATCTGATTGTGACAATCTGTTTTCTGAAAATCAAATACAAGGCAAAAATATAAGGACTTATTCTTACTTTGCATAGGATTATTTTGTGTACTTCCTTATTTAGTATGTTTTAAACCAGTCCTTATCTTTCTTGCCATTAGTTCTTTAAAACTAAAGAACTGTTTCTTGTCAGTGGTGATATACAGCAATCTAATAGTGTCAAACTTGTGGCTTCACATTTATTGTTCAGATTGTCTCATGTGGCTCAGTGCCTATAGCTCAAGTGGCTAGAGCACCAGCCACATACACTGGACCTGGCGGGTGCAAATTCAGCCCGAGCCCGCCAAACAACAGTGACAACTACAACCAAAAACTAGCTGGGCGTTGTGGTGGGCACCTTTAGTCCCAGCTACTTGGGAGGCTAAGGCAAGAGAATCACTTAAGCCCAAGAGTTTGAAGTTGCTGTGACTCCACGGCACTCTACCCAGGGTGACAGCTGGAGACTCTGTTCAAAAAACAAACAAACAAAAAACAAATTGTCTCATGTATGGCAAAGTCCAAACTGACTGAGGAATGTAATTAAGAGCTCCTACATCAAATTTTAACAATGCGCAGTTGGCTATAACAAGAGTGGCAGAGAATTATTATTACAAAAGCTGAAAAATTTAAAAAAATTATTTATCATTTTCTAGCCATGTATTTAAGTAATGACATGCTAGGAATTTTAAAATGTGGTGATTCAACTCCATAGGATGTCTAAACACTGTATTAAATTCTGTTCAACCTAATTTATTTTGACAATAAATAATTTGCAATTCAGTTGTATTAGATATTTCACTGTTTTTCCATGTTCAAAGGATATTGAGTTGTTATGAAAGCAGAAGACTGTGTTGTGCAGTTGAGTGTGGGAGAATTACGTTATTTGACAGTCTGCTAGAGAATATAGTTTAATAAGACAAGCAGGCTCTAACAAAGATTCTCGTGTCTGAGTCTTGTTTAATATAAGAAAATGAGAGCCTTTCTCACAACTGAAAACTTGAAGCTTAAAAAATAAGAATAAAATGGCCCATGTATATTCTTCATTGTTCATTCTTCATTGCAGTTAGCGGTTTTCAAATCTTCTTTGATTAGCCTAGGTAGAACTTAGGTATACTCTTTTTTTTTGCAGTTTTTGGCCGGGGCTGGGTTTGAACCCGCCACCTCCGGCATATGGGGCTGGTGCCCTACTCACTGAGCCACAGGCGCCACCCTAGGTATATTCTTGATTTCAGTGTTCCTTGAACATATTCTCAATATGACACTTTTCATGTTGTATTATTTATTTTTAGTTTATGTACCTATTTCTTATCCAGAGACACTCATCTCACTAAGGTCAGGTATTGTCTTTTCTTTTTTTTTTTTTTTTTGAGACTATCGCCCCTTGGTAGAGTGCTGTGGCATCACAGTTCACAGCAACCTCCAACTCTTGGGCTTAAGCAAGTCTCTTGCCTCAGCCTCCCAAGTAGCTGGGACTACAGGTGCCCACCACAACGCCCAGCTATTTTTTGTTGCAGTTGTCATTGTGTAGCTGGCGCAGGCCAGCCTAGGTGTATGTGGCTGACGCTGTAACCACTGTGCTACGGGTGCCGAGCCCACGCATTGTCTTTTCATATCTATATTTAACAGTGTGTGGATGCCCAGTAAATACATTGAAAGGATGAGTAAATTAATGACACGTTGCTGGGACCAGTTACCTTTTGCCTGGTACATACAAACTCAAATGTTAGCTTTTATTATTATACATATAGGATAGTTTACACATTATAGGTTATAGATGTGAATTAATTATAACTAAACTTTATATTTTTCTTTAAATGAGAAATAGTTCTTAAAATTGTTAGTCCATGTGTTTTATATTTTTGTCCTTTTTTTATCCTAGTATATTTAACAGTGTCATTATTTTACAAATGTCATACCTTTAGAGCTAGTAGATATTACAATTGATTTAAAAATTTAATTCCTACTTCCAAAGGAAATATAGTATGATAATATCTTTTTGATTAAAAATGAAATTCTCATTACACACATGCTGATTTTAGAGATAAGGGGTAATATTTGTTTCTACAGGTAGTTTGGACGTTTAACGTAAAAATGAAGGAGAACAACTGTTACCTAGTGTTCTTTTTTTTTTTCTTTTTTTTTTTTTATAGAGACAGAGTCTCACTTTATCGCCCTCGTAGAGTGCTGTGGCATCACACAGCTCACAGCAACCTCCAGCTGTAGGGCTTAGGTGATTCTCTTGCCTCAGCCTCCTGAGTAGCTGGGACTACACGCACCCAGTACAATGCCGGGCTATTTTTTTGTTGCAGTTTGGCCGGGGCTGGGTTTGAACCCGCCACCCTCAGTATATGGGGCTGGCGCCCTACTCACTGAACCATGGGTGCCGCCCTATAAAGTGAAACTTCAGTGTAAGAGGAACTTAAGACAATTTGGTCTCTGGTTAGATTTTACATATATTACAACTGAGTATCATTTCTCAAATTACAGGATAAAACATGTTTTATATTATGGAATATGTATCTAATAAAAAGTCTAACAGCAAGCATTTTCCTAAATGAGGGAACCATCAGAAGCATTCGCTTTAAAGTTAGGAGTAAGAAACCAAGGCATACTTTTATCTCTTATAGTCAGTGTTCTAGTCAAGATCATGACCAGTGCAGTGAGCAGTGTATTGTAGTAGATAGTGTAACATGTGCAGTGACTCATCCCCTCCCCCAAAAAACAGAGGAATGAGGATTGAAAACGAGGAAATAAAACTAGAACTATTTGAAGCTATTATTTACAATGAAAACTCCAAAGGATATACAAACATATTATCAAGATAATAAGTTTAAAAGGGTATGCAGATATAAAATTAATATATGAGTCAGTCATATTTCTATCAGCAGCAAATAACAAGAAGTTAAGATTAAAGCAAATATTGTCAGAAATTGTGAAGTACATAGAAACAAATCTAAGAAATAATTAAGATTTCTAAAAATAAAAAATTAAGGAAAATTATAACATTTTGAGATTATAGAAAACAGCTATATAGCTCAGTGCCCATAGCACAGTGGTTACGGCAAACCACATACAACAAAGGGTGCGGGTTCGAACCCGACCCAAGCCGGCTAAACAACAATGACAACTACAACAAAAAATAGCCAGGCATTTTGGTGGGCTTCTGTAGTCCCAGCTACTTGGGAGGCTGAGGCAAAAGAGTTTGAGGTTGCTGTGAGCTGGGACGCTATGGCACTCTACCAAGAACATAGTGAGACTCTGTCTCAAAAGCTATATAGATGGAGTAGTATACCATGCTCTCTGACAGTAATATTGTGAAGATGCCATTTTCCTCTAATTGACAGATAAGTTCTATGTAATTGAAAACAGTACCCCAACAAGATTTGTCATTAAGTACAAGATAATTATAAATAAGAATAGGAGGATGCTTTATGGAAGAACAAGGAGACACTGACCTTATCAGATAGAAGTGTAGTGTAGTATTGGGGTAAGGATAGACATGTTGATGGACCAGTGGAGTAGAATTCAGAACCCAGAAACAGAGCTAGGAATATATGGGACTTTAGTGTATGACAGAGGTGACATATTAAACGAAGAGGTAAAATGAAGTTGAAAATAATGATTATTTAAGTTGGATTCCCTACCTCACATTATAGTATGCAAAAATCAGTTGAAAATGGATAAAGACTTTAATGTGAATCAACATTGTAAAAATTTGTCATAAACTATATTGGTAAATATATTTTAATCCTTAGGGTATATAAAGACAAGACACAAAGCATTTTCTATATAACATTTGATAAATTTGATGTTATTTTTTTCACTCTGTGCTCTGGGTAGAGGGCTATGGCATCATAGCTCGCAACAACTTCAAACTCTTGGGTTCAAGGATCCTCTTGCCTCAGCCACCCAAATAGCTGGGACTACAGGCACCTGCCACAACACCCAGCTAGTTATTTTTAGTAGAGCTGGGGTCTCACTCTTGCTCAGGCTGGTCTGGAACTCCTGAGGTTAGGCAATCCACCTGCCTAAGCCTCCCAGAGTGTTAGGATTATAGGTGTGAGCCCTTGTACCTGGCCAATAAATTTGATATTATTCTTAATTTCAGTTTATTATTTTTTCAGTTTAAGAATTTCTTTGGTTCTTTTTTTTATAGTTAAAAGTTCTCTCCTAAACTCATCTTTTAATTCTTTGTATATATTAAGTATAGTTGTTTTAAATCGTGAATCTGGGCTCGGCGCCTATGGCTCAACAGGCTAAGGCGCCAGCCATGTACACCTGAGCTGGCGGGTTCGAATCCAGCCCGGGCCCGCCAAACAACAATGACAGCTGCAACCAAAAAATGGCCGGGCGTTGTGGCGGGCGCCTGTAGTCCCAGCTACTTGGGAGGCGGAGGAAAGAGACTCGCTTGAGCCCAGGAATTGGAGGTTGCTGTGAGCTGTGATGCCACGGCACTCTATCCAGGGTGACAGCTTGAGGCTCTGTCTCAATAAATAAATAAATAAATCGTGAATCTGAAAATCTCATTATTTGGATTCTTTGCGATCTGTTGTCTTTTTTTTTTTTTTTTTTTAAGTCTAGTGAAGTGAAGCAGTGGGGTGAAGAAGGAACAAACGTTATCTTTTTTAAAAAAAACTAATTTGGCTCGGCACCTGTGGCTCAACGGGCTAAGGCGCCAGCCACGTACACCTGAGCTGGCGGGTTCGAATCCAGCCTGGGCCCGCCAAACAACAATGATGGCTGCAACCAAAAAAAAAATGGCCAGGCGTTGTGGCGGGCACGTGTTGTCCCAGCTACTTGGGAGGCGGAGACAAGAGACTCGCTTAAGCCCTGGAATTGGAGGTTGCTGTGAGCTGTGATGCCATGGCAATCTATCCAGGGTGATAGCTT
>CAUYRH010068600.1:0-18470 GCA_963574655.1 Perodicticus potto
AATCTCTCCCACTACCAGGAGCTTTGGTGTTTTCTGTATTCTTTTCTGTAAATCAATTCTGTCTTATCATGGACGGGTGGGGGGGGGGAAATAATGTAATGAAGAATAATAAAATACATGTATTTAAAAAAAAAAAAAAAAGAATACCAAAAAGTTATGTCTTTAGGGCATACAACTTCAAGTTCTGGTGAACTATAGGAAGGTGAACCAGTTAGCCATTTTTGGTTATATATGCTGACACTTGGCATAGGTTATATACCCCATCTATATTGGCATTTTGTTTTAAAAATTATTTTCCCCAATGTTTGCTGCCTATGTTAAAAGACTCTTTGCATATTTGCTTTTATTCCTCTTAAATAGAATATGAAGTTGATTAACTTTCTAAGTACACAAATAAAATGTTCTTGTGAAAGAAAATGACTAAGGCCTGCAACATCTTTAACGGGTGCTTAATTCAAGCAGCTGCCTCTCTGCAGATAGTCAGGGCCCTGGAGACCCTGACTAATGCAGTGCTCAGGCTTTGTTCAAAGCATCATCCCCTACTCTATCTCTAGAGCTAAATTTTGTGTGTTTTCCCTGAATTAACTTCCTCTTTCAGAAACAAAAATGCTGGTGTGTGAGAAGTTTCTAATATAAAACCCCCATCTGTTTTCTGGAACTGAAGGCAATTCCACTTGAAATATTAGCTCTTGAGTACCTGCCAGCTGATGGTGGGCAGAATTTAGCCCTGAAGCCCAATAGATTTCAGAGTTGATGCGCCGTTATCATTCTTTTCATTGTAGAATGTTTGTAAGAAAACTCATTTAAAAAAAAGAAAACTTGTGAGCATATTCTTCTTTGACTGGTAATGAATGCAGGACCTGTTATATAAATCATGTTTTGATTGTCTCTAGGTGTTAAACCACAATAATTTAGAAAAGGGTTTCACAGAGTCAGAGGATTTAAAGGGATTCATTCAGTTTTGCTGTCTTGAAGTGAGATTAATAGCTTACTGTAATGGGTTGTCTCTGCTGTGGTAAAGATCACAAGCAAAGTTTTTAGAAACTACCCCTGTATCCATGCCTGGTCTGAGGACCAGCAAGATGAGCATCACCAGGGAGGTTTTTGAATATGCAGAAGTGTTCATTTTTCTCTACATCCACGCCAACATCTCTGGTTTTGGGATTTCATCATGTGGGCTAATCTTACTGGCGCTAGATGATATCACAAGGTAGTTTTGATTTGCATTTCTCTGATGATTAAGGATAAAGAGAAATACCTTACCCAGCACTCTCAGTATCCTTACTGCAGTAGATGACTTTCAGATTGAATGAAATGGACATGAATATGCAACACCATCTTCTCTTAATGAATCCTCATAAACTTACACACAGACATACTTTACACACTGGTCCCTCCCTTCATTCCCCAGGCCAAATACTTCATTAATGGATGCCCTTCTGATTTTTCATTCTAAGCAGAAAATAAACTGGGAGTGAGAGACTGTCCCCCTGTTTTATCTGGAGACCATGCTGACTGTTAATTCTGGATATCTTTAAGCATTCCCCTATCCATGCTAAGAGCTGGCATGGAGCAAAACTCATTCCTGGCACGCAGCTCCAGTGTTCATGTAGGAGACTGAAGGGTGGTTACAAGATGATAACTGAATTGCCTGAAGGAGATAAGTCCCTTTCTGCCAAAATAGCGCTTTGTATATAATTAGTATAAAAATTCAGAGGAATAGAGTTAATCCTTACAATCATCTTTCTCATTAAAAAAGAATCATAATGGAAGAACAAAGCAGTCCCTGCAGTGAATTGAATTGCTTTCCCTAAGTTTGCACTGAATCGAAGACTCAGCAGTTACCCATCTTGCAGACATTATTGCAGTCTACTGCATGAGATTTGCAGGGAAAAAAAATATGAAGCAGACAATTTTTTTTTCCTTAAGTCTTAGAATTGCACTGTGATTATCTTTGGATTATTATTTCCTGCCTATGAATTTTCTGAATATATGGTTTCATTAGTTCCCATTTCTGAGATTTTTGAGGGGTAGGAGGAGGATGGTTATAACTCACCAAATTTAAATGCGATACTTGCAAAGGAGTGAATTCTGTTATAAGTTGAAGTGACTGAGCCCCTTCATGACATACATGAAGAAAAACACCAAGGAAATAACCTCAAATTAAAAGAAGATATGATCAGAATCTATGTTTCTGACCATGTTTTTGCTTTACTATTTGAAACTCCTCTCAAAAAATAGTGTGAATAGCCTTTTCTTTTACCTTTAACTGCCTAGTTAGTCATTTCTGAGAAAATATCTATGTTTAACAATCGTAGTTAAAAATTATTACATTAAAATATAATTTCAAGGCCAGGCATGATGGCTCATGCCTATAATTTCAGCACTCTGGGAGGCTGAGGCAAGAGAATCACTTGAGCCCAAGAGTTTGAAGTTGCTGTGAGTTATGATACCACGGTACTCTACCAAGAGTGAAAGTGAGACTCTGTCTCCAAAATAAATAAATAAATAAACACATAAAACATGATTTCAAACGGGGTCACCCTGATAAGTTTTCACAATTTATCTGTTCAGTATTTCTTCTTTTCATAAATCAGGAAAATAATGGTAACTATCTTACGGGTTTCGTGTGGACTAAATGAGGTGATGCATGAAAAACTTGCAGGACAGTCAGGCATACAGAAAACCTTCAGTGAATATAATATGCCATCGTCAGATTAGATTTTCTTTATAAACATTCTTCTCCCCAGCAAGTTGGATTTTATACACATAACCCTTCATTTGACTCCATTCCATCATGAGGACTCAAATTCAATGGCCATATTGCAACGTATATTTTCTCCTTCACTTGTCCCTTGATGTTCCAACAGGCACTGGTATGATTCATAGAGGGATCAAAAAGAAGAGACCTTCTAGATGTTTTCTTACCAGTGCAGTGGCCACCATAAGTGAAAAATTTCCTGAGATAATTACTGTATTAGCGCTAGACTAATTCTGAAATGCACAACCCCAAAGGCAGGGTGTAGAGTGTGAGTCTTTCTACTTGAGAAAGCTCAGCCAAGGGGAACAACAGGCACTTTGTTCAGAAGGAACAGAGGGGTAGGGAACCTGGGCCTTCTGATTTCAAGATATTCCTTTGTTAACCACCAAAGGAGGCAAGAAAAGCTTCATCTTTTTCTGCTTCACCCCTTTTAGTGAAAGGATTTATTATGTAAAATTGGGATTCAGCAAAAAGGCCAAAGGCCATAGTTAAGGATCAGGAAGGCCAGAAGTTTCCTTAAGGTCATAAGTTCTCCACCCTAAGAAGAGAGGGTTGCCAAAAAAAAAGAAGAAGTTGAAAGAACAATTCCCTAGGCCAATGCTTGCTCCAGATTAGTGAGTACTTTGTTCTCTTTGCTTAACTTCTATCATAAGGTAGAATTACTTGTTACTTCTCAGCCTTTCCCTCCCCTTTCCCTCACTCCCTGTGTGAGTGCGTGTGTATGTGTGACTATGAGTGTGTGTGTGCTTCCTGTTTCTCTCTTCACCCCAGCCTTAACTGTGTGGAGAAGAAAAACATCGCCATTCCCTTGACTTAGACAGGACTGTCATTACCCGCGTGGACGCTGCAGAGGAGACCCAGGTTCAGTGTGAGCTGTGCCTGCAGATAACCACTCCAAGTTATTATTCTTTGCTCAAGAAAAGGTTGGGAGCACAGAGTACCAATTCAAGTAAAGTATGTTGTGAAATAAGCTCGACCACCTTCGTTCCTAAATGATTTCTCTCCCGTAGCACACAGACAGTGTTTGTGAAGTGGGACCAACTGAACAGGCATACAGAAGGCAGAGCAGCTCCACGGCAGCTGGGAAAATCGCATTCCCGTGTGGCCTGCTGACCAGGGCACATGGCAGCGGGAGATGTGGAGGAAAAAGAAGTGTAATTTGGCCACATCCAGGACAGGATGGCATTTCTATCCCTGATAATTTCCAGCAAGGAACCAGTTTGGGGGGCAAGGGCCATGATTTGGGAGAGCTTATCAGTATGATAATAGAAATCTTCAGATTTCTTCTCAGAGGGTCACAATTTTACAATCAAAATCCCAAATCCTTGTTAATTATTTGGAATCATCGATGAGCAGCACATTTAAGACCATTTCCATGGAAACTACAGTAAGAAATCTATCAGCAGGGTTCTAACCTTACTACTCCAATAACAGGATATGCCCTTGGATTAGGTCATTAAAAGGAATCTCGCTCTCATTTTTGGACAGGGTAAGAACATTCTTTTCAACATTGAAAAGTTAAATTGGGGTCTAGACGGGAAAATACTTTAAAACAAAACAAAGTGGAAAAGAGCGGCAAAATAACTTGAAAGAACACAAAGCCAGGGAAGTGCCTGTCAGGTGTCACCTGAGAAGGGAGAAGGCCACAGTGTCACAGATCTTGCAGCTGCTTGGTGGGGCAGGAGGAGCAGGCTATGGACAAGCTCCTCAGGCTCCAGGGGCCTTACCACATCACAGCAGCAGGTTCTATGCCTAGAAGTACATTTCAGCTTGTGGCTTAGTGGATGTCGTCTGCTGAGGATGAAATTTCCAGCTGTACAGTGTTAAACTTGGACCATTATGGCACAGCTTTAAACAAGCTATTGATTTTAAACGTTTGTTGGGCTAAAAGTAACTAAGTGAGATCATTCTGAAGCTAGTGAAGAACTCAGCTTCTAAAAATAAAGTTGAAGAACTTGGTGAGTAACTCCTCCACAGACACACGTGTGGGCATAGCTTATGTAAGTGACATAAATGGAGAAGGCGCCGCACTATTGCTGTTAAAAAATGTACGTTATTTACTATATGGAAACTCACTTGCTCTAACCCCAATTGCTATTGTTTTGACCTCAGCTATGTTGAGTCATTTAAATAGCTGAGAAGAAAGTTGTTGGTAAATGTGTCCTGGGCTGAGAGTCTCTCTTACCTGAGGGAGTCACCTTGGTGCACAAGCTAAGGATATACCTCCTCCCTAGAAGAGTTTTGTGGCTCTAGTTCTGCCCATGATTACTTCATACAGAGTCTTCTAGAAGTCTCCGACCTGATTCCATCTGATTCAAATTTGTCTTATATAAATTTCTTTTCTCTGCATTTCCTGAATCCTTCTTCTCTTCATGGATACACTCATTCATCATTTTACTCACTACTCATTTCTTCAGCGGGTGCTTTGGGAGGATTTTGTCCATCAGGCTCTGTGCTACTAGCTGTGAAGCCTACATGATCCAGTAAAGATGACCTCCCTTCTCCTGCCCCTTCCAAGCTCACAGACAAGAGGAGGAAGGTGACAGGTAAAGGGAGCCTCTAATTGCAAAAGTGCAACTCTAAGGGCCTCCCTTTTCCTTATCTCTACCAAACTCTCGCTGCAAAAGCATTGACTTGTCATGAGCCGCTTAATATGGGGAGATGCTCTGATAAATGCTTCATTAGGTGATTTCATTGTTGCGGGCATCACAGGGTGTGCTTACACTACTGTAGATGGCACAGCCTACTGCACATCTAGGGTATGTGGCTCAGTCTACTCCTGGGCTACAAACCTAAGCAGCGTGTCCCTGGACTGAATACTGAGGCAACTGTAACACAATGGTAAGTATTGTTTATCTAAACATATCTAAATATAGAAAAGGTGCAGTCAAATGTAATATAAAATGTCAAAAAAGATAGTACACCTGTATAGAGCACTTATCACAAATGGAGCTTGTATGTCTGGAAGTTGGTCTGGGCGAGTCAGTGAGTGAGTGGTGAGTGAATTCGAAGGCCTAGGACATCACCGGACACTAACGTAGACTTTATAAACACTGTTCGTTTCTTCTACACTAAATTTCTTTTTAAAAAATAAGGAAATTGCACAAGAATATTGCAATAGCTGTGACATCACTGGGCAACAGGAATTTTTCAGATCCACTGTAATCTTATAGGAACACTGTCATACATATAGTCACTTGTTGACCAAAATGTCCTTATACTACATACAGCACATGACTGTACTTCTCCGTCATCTACTTCATCACTCTATTCTCCATTCAGTCCCCAGGACTCCTTTTCCCATTTACTCATTGAAGAATTCATTATGAGTACTTGGAATCAACATGTTGCTACTTCATGGACTCCCTCTCCCCTTTCTTTGATGGTGACCATGCTTTCTACACTGGGACCCTGATTCTGACTTAAGAAGAGGAACATCTGTTCCTCCAGTCCATGCACTATCCCTACAACCCCCATTGTCTTTGGGGGAGACTACTACCCAGATAGCATCCACCTCCTTTATTTAGACTTATTGTCATGCACTTTTGGTCAAGGACTGACTGTGTACTCAATAACAGTCCTGTAAAATAAGAGGTCCTATAAGATTATTACTTTGGGCTCGGTGCCTGTAGCTCAAGCGGTTAGGGTACCAGCCACATACACCACAGCTGGCTGGTTCAAATCCAGCAGGGGCCTGCCAAACAACAGTGACAATTATAACCAAAAAAATAGCGAGGCACTGAGGTGGGAGCCTGTAGCCCCAGCTATGTGGGAGGCTGAGGCAAGAGGATTGCTTCAGCCCAAGAGTTTGAGGTTGCTGTGAGCTGTGACGCCACAGCACTCTACCCAGGGTGACAGCTTGAGACTCTGTCTCAAAAAAAAAAAAAAAGAAAGAAAGAAAGAAAGAAAGAAAAGATTATTACTTTTTCTACTTTATGAAAAATTCTTGGCTAGTGGGCTCCTAAGAGCTAGACCAGTGAGTTGTTTTTTAAAATTTTTTTTTATTTTAGAATATTATGGGACAAAAATGGTTTGGCTACGTGAATTGTTTTTGTACAGTTTGAGTCAAAGGTACAAGTGTGCCCATCACCCAGTTAGTGTGCACTGTACCTGTTAGGCATGTTTCTACCCATTCCCTCCTCCCCTCTTGACCCGTTTGATTTCCCTTGAGTTTTACTTCCATATGTGCTCCTGAGTTTCAATTTAATAGTGAGTACATGTCTCATGTGTTTTTCCATTCTTGCAATACTTCATTTAGGAGAATAGTCTCTGGTTTTATTCAGGAGTAATACTCCATGATACACGTACCCCATGTTTTATTAGTCCACTCATGTATTGATGGGCACTTGGGTTGATTCTGCATCTTTGCAATTGTGAATTGTGCTGCGATAGACATTCAAGTGCAAGTGTCTTTTTGATGAAATGACCTTTTTTCTTTGGGTAATACCCAATAGTAGCATTGCTGGATATAATGTTAGATCTACTTTCAGTTCTTTAAGGACTCTCCATACTACTTTCCATAGAGCTTGTACTAGTTTGCATCCCACAACAGTGTGTAAGTGTTGCTTTATCTCTACATCTATGCCAGCATCTATTGTGTTGGGACTTTTTGATAAAAAAACATTGTCTTTGGAGTTAGGTGATATCTCATTGCAGTTTTGATTCGCATTTCCCTGATGATTAGGGATATTGAGCTTTTTTTCATATGTTTATTTGCCATTAGTCAATGTCCTTTTGAAAAGTTGGAGGCTACTTTGATAATGACAGTAGTCCTCTTATCTTCAAAGAATACCTTCCAAGACCCCCAGTGGATGCCTAAAACCAAGGAGAGTACTGTGTTTTTTCCTATACATGCATATCTATAACAAAGTTTAGTTTATAAACTAGGAACAACAAGAGATTAACAGTAGTAACATAATAGAGTAATTATAACAATGTACTGTAATAAACGTGATGTGAACGTGGTCTCTTTCTCTCTCTCAAAATAACTCACTGTACTGTACTTACCTACTTTCAGAACCCAGTTGGCTCTATGTAACTGAAACTATGAAAAGTGCAACTATAGAAAAGTGGGGAATGATTGTCCACGTATTAGTGCTTCTGAGGCCCTCAAGAGGCGCCTCTCTCTTTCCTAGCAGTTACATGTGGATCAGAGTATGAATCATAAATCTGTAGCAGGTGACACCTGCCTAGTGACCTCTATCTAGTCACAAATAGTTCTTTACTTTTCTGACTTGACTCCAGTAAGAAACTTTTACACTTCAACTGGTGACTGTGGATGTGTCCTTGCTGGTATACTGAATTAAAGTTCTTCCCTAGTTTCTAATTCCCCTATAAAATATAGAAATCATAATAATCATGTTATAATGTGAAAAGTGACCAAGTAAAGTCCAGGGACCCTTTAAATCTGCAGAAGAGCAGGGAAAAAGAACAAAGTATCAGCCTCTTGTTTTTAACCAACTACTAGCTCCTCGTGTTCTGAGTATGTGGCATGCTCCATTCAGCAAATGTTCATCATGTCCTTCAGAGTATTAGGTTACCATTTCATAATATTCTAGAGAAGTAAATTGATGGTGCCTCTGATAGTAGACTCACAACATATACATTTTCCATTAGTCCCAATTTGTTTTCAGACAGTAGCATAGATAAATATCCAACCAAATATAGTAAGGATTATGATTCCTTTGAGGAAACCATTATCACGTAGGATGTGATTAATAGGTTAATCTTGTTCCAAAATCCTTGATCTGAATCTATTCATGGCTTCATCTGAAATGCACCAATGAAAATCTTCCCCTAGTGAGTGTCTCCCCAACCACACCTAGCACAGGTATCTCCTGTATATCTATGCAACCTCCCATGGCTAACATTTAAATACATTCAGCAAACTAACTTGAAAACCCACATCATCTCTGGGGCTGGAGTTTAATTTGGTTGTAGAATATGTTGACAGATGCAAAGTTGTCTTCAGTTAAATGTCCAATTTACTGAGCTTACTGTGTTCCTAACACTATGAGTCCCTAACAGATGCCCTGCCCTGACCTCCATCAATGCTAACACTGCCCTAAGCCAAGCCACCCATCACCTCCCTACTGGACTGTTGTCACCACCTCCAAACTGCTTTCTGTCTCTGATATCTGCCACACCTTTATCCCAATCACTTTTAAAATTTTATTTGCTATAAGCCAAAGTGTGTAGTCCACAAGGCTCTGGATGTCATGTATTCTGTCTTCATTTATGATTTAGATTATTTTCAAATTTTTTATGATTTATATTAAAATAAAGATTTTTTTAAGTTGATGGAAAAATTGGTTACTAAAATGATTATTTTCCCTTATCTATTAAAATCAGCATGTGTTTCTCTGCTTTATTCTGAGAACCAAAATAAGGTCTTTTAGTAAGAATTTAAAGAAGTTCAAAATCAAGATACTGGGATGTTGTTCTGTCTGCTTGCTTTCTTTCTTTCTTTTTTTCCTTCATTTAGATGACTGTTTCTTCTATTACATTCTTTTTTTTTTATTAAATTATAGCTGTGTACATTAATGCAATTATGGGGTACAACATGCTGGTTTTATATACAATTTCAAATACTTTCATCAAACTGGTTAGCATAGCCTTCATCTCATTTTCTTAGTTATTATGTTAAGACATTTATATTCTACACTTAGTAGATTTTACGCTCTGTCTGCTTTCTAATTAGCCTGTCCAGTTGAGGAAAGGAGGCCAAAGGTATAATATGCTAATTTTGTTCTTTGAGTAGGGTATGTTCTAAAATACAAGCCTTTCAGAATGGGATACTTTGATTCTAATGTAAAAAAGTAAATAAGCTTAATATTTGAGTTACTAATTTCATGAGAAATAATTTTGTCTGATACTGCACCCTGCATACAGCATTATTGCTAGACTTTAAAAAACCCACTTATTGCTTAATATAGAACATCCAATTAAAATAAATTCAATTTGATTGAGTTAAAATAAATTAAAATATGTCCTTAATAATAAATTTTTAAATCAAACATCTTTGTTGTACTACTTCTAAAGCAAATGGCTACATGATCAAAAATATATAATATGGTAGTATATCCATTGCTAATATGTTCATACGCTAAATTCTAGAATGGAGCCGTAAAACGCCAAGAGACTTTGAGACAATATATATATATTTTTTTGAGACGGTCTTCCTCTATCACACCAACTAGAGTGCAGTGGCCTCATCATAACACACTGCAACTTCAAGCTCCTGGGCCCAAACCATCCTCTGGCCGCAGCTTCCCAAGTGGCTGGGACTACAGGTGCACACCACCACACCCAGCTAACTTTTCTTTCTTTTTTTGTTTTTCTTTGTAGAGATGTGATTTCACTCTTGCTCAGTCTTGTCTCAAACTCCCAACCTGAAGTGACCCTCTTACTTTGGCCTCTTAGAGAACTAGGATTTCAGGCATGAGCCACTACACCTAGTCTCTGAGACAATATTTGAAGTGAAAAAATTAAATGAATTTTTAAAATTTACTTTCATTTTTTAAATTATTCAAGTAACTCATGAATATAAACATTGTTTATGTAACTATAAACATTTCAAATATGGACATAAATATGGTTTTAAAAAATAATACTTCTCATTTATAATAAATCCCATTCTCTTCTTTAAAGAAAATCTGTGTTAAATTTTGTTTTTCATCTTTTCTGGCATTTCTCTCTGCATAAGCATACATGTATGTTGTTATAGTGGGTTTTTTATGCAAATGCTAGAAACTGAAGTTGCTTTTTCTTCACTTGGTACATTCTGAGAAACTTCAACTCAGTACATGTACCTTATAGTTTTTAGTTGCTGAGATAGTGTGGATAAGCCCACAGTTATTGATCATATGGACTGTTTCCAATCTTCAATTATACTATTTTGTAAGAAATATCCTTATAGGCATATCTTTATATACATATGAGAGTATCTTATACTTTAGATTTCTAAAAATTTAAGTGTTCAGTCACTGTGCATTCTGTATATTGATAAATATAACCAAACTTCCCCCCACCAAATGGAATCACCAACTCAAAAGTTTATTAATAGTATTCAAAAGTGCCTATTTTCATAGCGCTCTGGGAGACCAAGGGAAGTGGATTATTGAGCTCAGGAGTTCAAGACCAGGCTGAGCAAGAGCAAGACCCCATCTGTACTAAAATAGAAAAAGTAGCCGGGCATAGTGGTACATGCCCATAGTCCCAAGCTGCTTGAGAGGCTGAGGCAAGAGGATTGCTTAAGCCCAAGAGTCTGAGGTTGCTATGAGCTGTGATGCCATGGCACTCTACCCAGGGCAACAGAGCGAAAATCCATTTAAATAAATAAGTAAATGTTAAAAAAAAATTAAGTATCTATTTTCCCCCACTTAACTGGTGGTGGTGTCCCACCACCATTAAACATTATTAGTAATTTTTTGTCAGTTTGAAAGGTGAAAAATGCCTCATTGTTTTAAATTTCATTTCCGTAATTACCAGTGAAGTTATCATCCTTTCATATGTTTTTTGGTAACATGAAATAACTTTTAAATCCTAAAATAAAATGTGAAATGATAACAATCCTTCATGTGGTCTGTGTCTGGTATAAGAGTATGTCCCAGTGGGACCTTTTTCTTCTTTTTTTTCACTCAGTGTCTTGTTTTCATCTGCTTGTGAATTAGTGTCAAAAAGGGAAAACAAATGAGCCCTGTGATACCTTCCTCTGGAAGAATGCCACTGCTGGAGCACTGGATGATAATATGGGAATTTATACCATCCATAAACCTTTTATAGTAGTGTAATTAGCAGGGCTATTAATACTACCCAAGCCTGGCTTTCTTTATTACTGTAAACACAGCTTGTGATCACATAAATGACATCAGTAATAATCCTTCAGGGCATCATGGAAAGCACTCGAGTTAGTTTAGCTAGGGTTTAATCAGAATCTTCATTCAAAAAAAATTAAAAAATGATTGTTTTTGTTTAGAAAACAAAACATGAGGACTAACTCTTGGACATAATATAACTTTTACATTTTGGAATTTGGGAGCGGTTTATTGGTATTGATTGGGAAAGATGGATTGGAATGACATACAGGAATCAGTGCAAGCTTTTATCCCTCAGCCAAATACTATCCTGCCTATTTCAATAACTCAATGCCAATTAAATATGGTTTGCTGTACTCTTCTGGCATTTCTATTAATGTTTCATCCAAAAAGGTAGTGAGTTTAATATATATGCTTCATAACTTTTCTTTTAACAATAATGAATATAAGGTAGAAGTAGATTCCAAATCCCAAATCCATGTAAATCAGCAGCATGGTTTAGATGACAGCTATGGGAATCAGGACAATAAAATTACATTTGAGATTGGTCTCTACTGTGGTTTGTGTTCCTTTCTCATGCAGGTTACCTTAATATCATCATTGCTCAGATTTCCTGGCATTTGGGGAAATGGGGATATCTATCAAATTAAAATTATTCATTAATATATTTTGATTATTTTATGTGCTCAGAAACAAATTTGTAACTCTGGTGGCTTCCTTAAAATGTTAACCATAAGAAGATAAGGGGATTTTGGAAAAAAAAGTCAACTTAATGATAGTTGGGAGACAGTATTCAATTGTATGTGACATTTTGGGGGTTGGCTATTAATTTATTTAAGCTATTGCTCAGGATAAAACTAATATATAGTATTTCAGGATGAGTAAAATTTTTGAAGGTAATAGGTGAAAATTCAGTTTATTCAGTTTGAATGAATACTGGCAAAGAGAGGTGGCACAATTAAATGGGAGAGAAAGAAATAGTGCATTGGGAGTTTATTTGATTTTATAACCACAATATGCACTATTTCAAGTACCACCCACAGGAGAAAGAGAAAGGAAATGATGATATATTACACAGTTACATTATCTTTAAGCCCTGCAACCATCTTGTAGTTCATTTTACAGATGAAGAAATGGGCTCACAGAGGTTATTTAACTTACAAAAATTATGTAGTGGTTTCTGTTTAGGATATAGTGAGTCACAAAAAGCCATCACTCTCATTCTAATAACAAAAGCATGCCTGATAAGCTGTAAAATCTTAGTGTAATTTCTTCCTGGAGGATCTATCCAAAACTGTCAAAGAGGTATTAAATTCTCCCACTGTTATAGTGCAAGAAGATCTCAAGTTGTTCATATCCGTTAACAACTTGAGATCTACAATTTGTTTTATAAATTGAGGAGCATTCTGGTAGGATGCATAAATGTTAATTATTGAAATCTCTTCATGTTGGGTGTTTCCCTTGACAAATATGTAATGACCATCCTTATCTTTCTTTATCTCTGTTGATTTAAAGCCAACTGTATCTGCAAATAAAATTGCAATCCTGCTTTTTTTCTGATTTCCATTTGCCTGTATTATAGATGTCCATCCCTTCACCCTGAGTCTAAGACGCGATTCTTGTATGCAGCAGACCTGTAGAAGACTGAAACTAGACCCCCACCTTTTACCATTAACAAAAATTGATTCTCACTGGATAAAAGATTTAAACTTAAGACATGAAACTATGAAAATACTAGAAGAGAGTGCAGGGAAGATATATGATGAAATCAGCCTGGGAGAATATTTTATAAGGAGAAACCCCTTGTCCCCCCTCCCTGGGCAATTGAAGCAACACCAAAAATGCATTACTGGGATCCAATCAAACTAAAAAGCTTTTGCACAGTCAAGAGCACAGTTAATATTGCAAACAGACAACCTTCAGAATTGGAGACTATTTTTGGAGGTTATGCTCTGACAAAGGTATGATAACTAGAATCTACACAGAACTCAAACTAATCAATAAGAAAAGAACAAATAACCCCATTTCTATGTGGGCAAGGGACTTAACAGAAACTTCTCTGATGAAGACAGGCAGATGGCCTACAAACACATGAAAAAATGCTCATCATCTTTAATCATCAGAGAAATGCAAATCAAAACCACTTTGAGATATCATATAACTCCAGTAAGATTAGCCCATGTAACAAATCCCAAAATTGCAGATGTTGGCATGGATGTGGCAAGAATGGAACACTTCTACACTGCTGTTGGGAATGCAAGTTAATACGACCATTTTGGAAAGAAATTCGGAGAATACTCAAGGAACTAAAAGTAGACCTACTGTTCGATCCTGCAGTTCCTCTGCTAGCTATATACTCAGAGGACCAAAAATCATTTTACAACAAAGACATTTACACCAGAATATTTATTGAAGCCCAATTCATAATCGCCAAGACATGGAAACAGCCCAAGTGCCCATAAACCCATGAATGGATTAACGAATTGTGGTACATGTACACCATGGAATACTATGCAGCCATAAAAAGATGGAGACCTTACATGTTTTATGGATGGAGCTAGAACCTATTCTTCTTAGTAAAGTTTTTCAAGAATGGAAAAGAAAGTATCCAATGTACTCAATACTACTATGAAATCAATATATAACCACCTACACATTCATACGAATAGTAAAACATAACTACACTCCAGAAAGTAGAGGGAAGAGGAGAGAGAGGGGAGTGGATGGGGAAGGCGGGGAGAAGGGAGGGTATTTGTGGGGACCTCACTTAATGTGCATAATGCAATGCATATTTCAAAACTATTAAGAAAAGAGCATAATTGTCTTACCACAAAAAATAAGTAAGTGAGGTGATGGATGTGTTAATCAGTTCAATGTATTTCACATTGTATATCAAATCAGTACACTTAACCCCATAAATGCATCAATGTACACAGTTGTGATTTAATAAAAAAAAATTTAAAAAGCTATAAAATCTTAACTTTTCTTTTTGCAATTTTTTTGGCCAGGGCCAGGTTTGAACCCACCATCTCTGGTATATGGGGCCGGCACCCTATCCTTTGAGCAACAGGTGCTGCCCTAAAATCTTGGCTTTTGTGAATCCCCCAAAAAACTAAGGTTGAAACAAACCTAAATGTACACAACCTCGAAAATTCCCTTTGTAGGAAAAAAAGATCCACAGCTTCTCTTCTCCCTAGAAAATGACAAGAGGAGAAAAATAAGAAAAATGGGCTAGTGAGGCAGATTATAATTCCAAAATATCCCAGACACAGAGCAGCAGATATGCACTCACCTGCAAACTATGTTCTGTGGGTATTTACCTAATGCTGAAGACCGGTACAGGAAAACTAAAAGTGATCCCACATGTGCTTGGTGGAGCCTCCCCAAGTGCTTGACAACCATCATTTGAAGGTGAAGGGGAGTAGTATAAGAGATCCAAGTGAAATGAGTTTGAGGCATCCCAGACTTTCAGCTGCTAAGACAGGAATAGAGAACCAAGAGAAATCCTTCTCCATAAGTGCAGAAATCCTAGTAAATGGCTAGAGAGCAAAGATAATTCCCCAATAACCCAAACTAAATTTAGCTTCTCAGCAAAGCTATATCTTTAATGATTGAGAAAGCCGGTAACTTGGTTATAAAATACAAAGAGATCTCTAGCACCACAGCAGTGCTCATATCCCATTCCCTGAAGAAGGTTAAGTCCTGATTATTCTCTAGTTATTTGAAGATAGCATTGAAATAAGTGAAACTAAAGTTTCAAGAAAGCCTAGCCTCACTGATAAGAATAAATCAATACCCCAATTAAAAAACTTAACACAAGGAAAAGGACATGCCCATTTCTGGAAGTAAATATTTATTAGTCCACTCTGTAGTATTCATTTATACAAAATGTTCAGGTACAAGAAAAAATTACTGGATAAGCAAAGAAGCAAGAAAATAAATGTGGCATGTGGTCAAGGGAGAAAAAATTAATAGAGACAGATCCAGAGATGTCATAATGTTAGAATTATCAGAAAATTATTAAACTTAATAATAACTATGCTAAAAATTATAATCCTAATGGAAGAGGTCAACAACTTTCATGAAGACATGAGGAATTTCACCATAAATCAGTCAACTGTTTTAAAAATAGCCAAATGGGATTTTTTTCTTTTTGAGACGGAGTCTCAGTATATTGTCCTCGGTAGAGTGATATGGCATCCCAGCTCACGGCAACTTCAAACTCTTGAGCTTAAGCAATTCTCTTTGCCTCAGCCTCCCAAGTAGCTGGGACTGCAGGTGCCCACCACAATGCCCAGCTATTTTTGGTTGTAGTTGTCATTGTTGTTTGGCAGGCCTGGGATGGGTTCGAACCCATCAGCTCCAGTGTATGTGGCTGGCTCCCTGGCCGCTGAGCTACAAGTGCCAAGCCCCAAATGGGAATATTAAAAATAAAAAAACGCAGTAAAGAAAGTAAAGAATGCAGGACTCAGCAGAGGAAAGACTCTGTGAACTTGAAAGTAAGGATGCAGTATCCAGACAAAACATTAAAAAAAAGAGAAAAGGGGGTAGAAAAGTAGAATAGAATAAGATATTGAGCAACATGAAATGATCCAACATGTATGCAATCAGACTTCCAGAAGAAAAAGAGAGAAAATTGGGCAGAATAAATATTTGAAGAGATATAGATGAGAAATCTTAACATATATAAAAGTATCAAACATATTCAAGAATGTTAGCAAATCCCATATAGGAGAAATGCAAAGGAAATTATACCTAGTTATACCACCATAAAATCACTAAAATTCACAAATAAAAAGAGAACTTTGAATGCAGCAAAAGAAAAAAATACATTATACGGAGGGGAAAAAGTACTTTTCACTAGAAACTGTAAAGGCAGAAAGGCAATATAACAACATTTTTAATGTGCTGGAAGTAAAAAAAACCCTGTCATCATACAGGTCTGTACATAATAAAAGTATACTTTAGGCTAATAGCCAACAAACACATGAAACAATGCTCATAGTCTCTAATAATCAAAGAAAAGCAAATCAAAACTATACATTGTTTGTTATAGAAACTTGAGGATTTATTTTTTTAAATACATCACCTAACCCCAGAAAGAATGGCTTACATCATAAAGTCCGTCAACAACAGATGCTGGCATGGATGTGGAGAGAAAGGAACATTCATATACTGTTAGTGGGACTGCAGACTAGGGTAGCCTCTGTGGAAGGCAGTATGGAGATTGCTCAGACAGCTAACGGTAGACGTTCCTGAATTCCCATTATTAGGCATTTACCTAAAGGAAAAAAGTCACTCTACCATAAAGATGCTTGCACTCGAATGTTTATAGCAATGCAATTCACAATTGCAAGATATGAAAACAACCCAAGTGTCCTTAAACACTGGAATGGTCTAATAAATTGTGGTGTATGCATACCATAGAATATGATTCAGCCTTTAAACAAAGATGGAGATTAAGTAACTTTTGTAACAACCTAGAAGGAATTGGAGACCATTCTCTTAAATGACATATCACAAGAATGGAAAGCAAACATCACAGTATTCATTACTAAATTGGAACTAGCAGATTAACAACTACATGCTCACATGAAAGAAAACCTTAATGAAATTCAAACAAAGGGCAAATTCAGGAGGGGAAGGGGAAAGGGTTTGCATAAACTCCCACCCAGTATGTACATTGCACGGATATATGACACACTATGTGGGTATGCGACACGTATATAAAGTGTGCTTTCACTTTACACATGCAAACTATGAAATCTAACTGTTTGTACCCACACGTTAATCTAAAGTTAAAAACAAAAAGAAAAGCATCCTTTAAAGTGAATACAAATACGAATCATCTCACTAGTATAAGACAGAGCCAACATTTGAACTAGAGCTATCGAAATGGGAAGCTTGCCTTCCACCACATTCCTCCCTGCTGGCGCATGTCTTCAGCAATACTAGGCTTTATAAATTTACAACTTATTTTTAATATAAAAATAACAAATGGTCTTGCAAATAATTCAATCGGGACAGAAGTATAGAAAATAAAATCAAAGCCCCCATTTTCTACTTCCTACAGACTTAAACTGGCAAATAAGCAATTAAAGACAGGCAGGTCTACTTTCCTTGATCTCATTTCTCAGGATGTGAAAAGTAAAAGTGAGAATACTTATCAACTCTTTTTCCTTATGGAAAATCCTCTTTGGCAATAAAAATACGAAACTCAATCCCTTAAATAAATATGCAAATCCAGGATGTTCTATTTTTTTCTAACTCGGTGAAAACCATCAGAAAGAATAAAATTTTCTAATCAATTTACCACATTGACACCAAGATAATTATTTGACTTAGAAGAGAAAGCAAAAGTTTTATGTTGTTTCCTGCTATCAAGGTTATCTAATGTTCTGGAAGTCCACGTGCCCTTTCTCAGGTGTTTTCAACCTTATTTATACTAAATCTGCCTCACCGTCACAAACACCACCGTTGCCACAGGCACACACATGGATAGTACTAGCAAATATAGTGGGGAATTTTAAAGGGAACACTTCTACATTGCTGGTGGGAATGCAAACTAATATATTCCTTTTAGAAAGATATTTGGAGAATACTTAGAGATCTAAAAATAGATCTGCCATTCAATCCTATAATTCCTTTATTAGGTATATATCCAGAAGACCAAAAATCACATCATAATAAAGATATTTGTACCAGAATGTTTATTGCAGCCCAAGTCATAATTGCTAAGTCGTGGAAGAAGTCCAAGTGCCCATCGACCCATGAATGGATTAATAAATTGTGGTACATGTATACCATGGAATATTATGCAGCCTTAAAGAAAGATGGAGACTTTACCTCTTTTGTGTTTACATGGATGGAGCTGGAACATATTCTTCTTAGCA
>CAUYRH010068602.1:0-23350 GCA_963574655.1 Perodicticus potto
GCCCCACTTGGAATAAAGAAGAAGGATGAAGGATACGTTTAAGTGTTTTTCTAGTTCACCTATTGAAGGTGGTGCCTTCTGGGGATTTACTACCATTGCTCATCTGGCTCAGTGCCTGCTGTAGACTCAGTTGTGTCCACCCAAAGTTCATAGGCTGAAGCCCTAACCTCAGCATGACTGTACTTGAAGACAGGGGCTGTAAGGAGGTAAATGATATTAGATGAGGTCATAGAGTGGAGCCCTAACCTTACAGAAGTGGTGTCTTTATAAGAAAAGAGACACCAGAGCACTGTCTCTTTCTGTGTACACAGAGAAAAAGTGTGAGGACAAAGCAAGAAGGCAACCACTGCAACACAGAGGCCTTTCCAGAAATCAAAATTTTCAGCACTTTTTTTTTTTTTTTTTGAGATAGTCTCACTCTGTTGCCCTCAGTAGAGTGCTATGATATCATAGCTCATAAGAAGCAACCTCAAACTCTTAGGGTCAAGTTATCTTCTTGCCTCACCCTCCAAAGTAGCTGGGACTATAGGTACCTGTCACAATGTCTGGCTTGTTTTTCTATTTTTAGTAGAGATTGGGTCTCTCTCTTGCTCAGACTGGTCTTAAACTCCAGAACTCAGGCAATCCACCTGCCTTAGCCTCCCAGAGTGCTGGGATTACAGGTGTGAGCTACTGTGCCTGGCCAAGTTTTCAGCACTCAGATTTCTTGCTTCCAGGTCGATGAGAAAATAAATTTTTGTTGTTTAAGTCACGCAACCTATGATCGTGTTATGTCAGCTGGGGAAGATTGAGACTGTCCCTGACTGTGTGCATATCTCCTTAAAGTCGGGCCTTTCTACGCTCTAGGGATGACGCTGTTGCTAGGACAATTAGTTAAAGTTCCACAGTTAAATTACCCCATAGAATTTCACCATCCCCTAGTCTGCCTTCATTGGTTTTCATTAATTTGCCATAAATTCAGCCATAAATAAAAAATAAGAGTTGAGATATTTTGTCTAGCATTTTTGGTGTTCAGTAGCTGGAGATTTCTATTTACAGAAATGGTATGTTAGAATAAGTATATGGTGGTTTTATTTTATAAAAATTTCTCCCAAAAAGAACATGCCTGTATTCTATAATAGTATAAAAGATGATACCCTTTCCTTCAATCATTATACCAAATATTTTCTATTTGATTATTTCTTTTTATTATCTATGAACTAATAAGATTGTTTCTATTTCTTCTGTTGGGCTATTTTTAATTATTCATGAGCTAATGAGGGCAAATATTAATAAGAGTTTAGTAATCTTATTCTGAACCTGCATAACTCTTATCTGAATATTTAGTTTTGGATGTTTTATTTAGGACATTATCGTAGTTAGTGAAAATGTCTCAGGCCACTATTCTGGACATGTATAGAAAGTTATAGGGGCTAAATTTATGGTACTAAATCTATTAGTACCAAGAAAATCTGAAAGAATCTCAAATGCCTCCAAGATACATATCGAATTCTCTTCTTTGCCCCTGTAATACATTGGCTTTCTATCTGAATGTTTCTATTTTCTGTTTCAAAACTTTTCTAATGTGCATGTATTTAGATGTATTGGGTTCTTCTGCTTTCTATTGCAAATTAAAAGGTAGAGGGAATTTTTTTTTTTTTTTTTACTTTGGAATTGAGCATAATGACTGCCTGATATACCCTGCAGGCTCTTTTTGCCACTTCAAGCCATAAGTCTATATCTCAGGATGAAAAATACCACAAAAATATTTTAAACATTAATTCAGTCAAAATATTTAAAGCTTCCATTATAGAAGATATATTTCCTAGTGGTTTGTCTTTCAGAAAGGTTTTCTAATTATTTCATTAATTTTCAATTCCAATAAAATGTGAATACTAATATTTTATTGAGGCAATTCAAGGTCATGTAAATGAAGAAGGGAAATCACTGCCTGCTCTTCTTCATTTTGTTCAGTTTTGAATTTTAACTGCTGAAAACAATCCTTTCTTGTGAATGGTCTGGTAACAATAGCAAAGCAGTATTTCTTCTGACATTTTCATATTTATGTTCCATAAATCCCAAGGTTCAAATTATTATTGAAGAAATAGTGAAGTAAAATAGACGTGAGGAAGTAAACACAATACTCACATCTGTATGGCATAGTTTACAGTGTACTCTTAAGTGCCCTGCATGTCCTTTAATCTTGTTTCATCCTTATAATTAACAGCTACCCATTTTGTTCTTTTAAAGAGCAAAACAGCTAAATACGGGGAACACCTAATGTTGAACTATAAACTAAACAACACTTTTATGATTTTAAAAAAAAATGCGTAAGTGAAAAGCCATACTAACAATGGATCCAAAATTTTTCTTTATAATTACATAGCATAGAAAGACACCACATGTGCTGCAAACATTAATAAGTCAATATGTAAAATGCTGCTCTTCTAAAGGATTCTGAGTTATTAATGCTGTTCACTATTGTTTCAGCATTTATTGGGTGGTCAGGCTGTGCCACAAGAGAAAATATAACATGAGGTGATGGATATGTTACTAATAATTAGCCTGCTTTGATCATTCCACAATGTGTACATGTATTAATGCATCACATTGTACTCCATAACTATGTACAATTACTATTCATCAATTAAAAACAAAGAAATATTGCCAGGCACAGTGGCTCACGCCTGTAATCCCAGCATTTGGGAGGCCAAGGCGGGTGGATTGCTTGAGCTCATAGGTTCAAGGCCAGCCTGAGCCAGACAGAGACTGCATCTCTAAAAAATAGCTAGGCATTGTGGTGGGCACCTGTAGTCACAGCTACTTGGGAGGCTGAGGCAAGAGAATCACTTAAGCCCAAGAGTATGAGGTTGCTGTGAGCTGTAACACCATGGCACTCTACCAAGAGTGACTGAGACTTTGTCTCAAAAAAATAAAAAATAAAAATAAAAAAAGGAATATAAGTGCAGCCAAGACTAAAGGGCAGATCAGTGCCACTCCAAGAAGAAAGCAGTGCATGATTCAAGGTCGCCTAGAACAGACAGCACCAGGCTCAAGTGCTGCAGTGTTTACTGCCATCAAGAGAGGAGAGTGTGCACAAACCCTCGGCCATGCAATGGTCCTCCTTGGCCAGTGGTCCACTCTGCAACTGTACTGTATTTAAAAATTAAACAAGGACCATGAAGCCTATGTTAACCAGCTTGATGAAAATATTTCAGATTGTATGTGAAACCAACACATTGTACCCCATGATTGGGTTAATGTACACAGCTATGATTTAATAAAAAAGAAAAAAAAATTAAACAAGGAGATGTATATTCCATCATTCCCTGAAATAATGATTTTTCCCCCTTACATTTACAATAAGACAAATTTGGTTGAGACTAGGCAGGCATGAAAAGTTAGTCTCCAGGGGAAAATATCATCACCATTTGTGAGTGTGAAGTTTTTTTGTCTGTTAGACAAATCAATGTATGTAGTTAGCTGGTTTGTGCTTAAAAGTTTCTCTATGCAGATCTGATTCTTGAATTTCTGAAATTGCCCATGTTGCTAACAATGTAGTTCTTCAGGGAAAATGTTTTGTAAATGTCAATATTTAATATAATACTTGTCCATAAAATAGAATTTGTAGAGAATTTGAAAAGAAAGCCACTAGTTAATTCACTTTTTAAAAAATTTCATGTCATCTGAAATGCTTAAGCAGCTTTTTTTGAAAATGCATTTTTTAAGAAAATAAAACTATAGTAAAATTATTGTCACAAAATGAAAATCTTTTCTTATGCAATCAATTATGTATCATGCAAGTCTGTTTTAAAAATTATATATCAAATCATTTATTTAAATGGAGAAAAGTAATATTTCACTTTACTAAGAAAAATTTTGACACTGAAAAATCTGTCCTTCACTTTTGAGTATGAAATTTATAGCTGAACACCAGCAGATGTCACTGTGATAACAGATTTTTTTTTCCCCTCCTCTAAACAGTTGTGTAGATGAATGCATAGTGTCTACGGACAAAGATGTGTAAGGAATAATAAGCTTAAAGTTTATAGCTTATTATTATATCAAAATATAAGAAAGCATGTTCAGTAATGGTTAGGAGTACTGAGGAGAATTTATTTTTTAACTAATTTTCTTTATATCTTAAACATACAGATTCTTTCATTATGTAATTGATTGTAGGATATTTATTAACAATAAAAGTACAGTAAAAAAAATTCTGGTAATTTTTTGAACTTTATGTTGAACATATTACACAAACCACAACCTTAGAGCTTATATAATCAAAGGCAAATCTAAAGCTGAACATTTTCAATAATGTTTTTATATGGATTTTGAAAAACTGTTTGGTCCTTTCTTCCAAATTAAGTTAGAGTTACAATTTTTAAATGTTTAAACACATTAAAATATAGTAATTGGTGGAAAACTGTAATAAAAATTAAACAGCTAATTTTCAGAATATTTTTTACCTCAAGCATGGAAATGAAAGTACACTTTATTTTATTTATTTAGAGATAGAGTCTCAAGCTATTGCCCTCGGTAGGGTACCGTGGCGTCACAGCTCACAGCAACTTCAAACCCTTGGGCTCACATGATTCTCTTGCCTCAGCCTCCAAAGTAGCCTGGACTGCAGGCACCCGCCACAATGCTCAGCTTTTTTTGTTGTTGTTGCAGTTGTCATTGTTTTAGCTGGCCGGGACCAGGTTTGAACCCTCTAGCCTTGGTGCATGTGGCTGGTGCCCTACCCACTGAGCTACGGGTGACGCCCGAAAGTAGACTTTAATAACCCTTCACTGGAGCATCATACTGTGTCAGGATTATATTTCAAAAGAAAGATAGTCAATAATAGCACTCTGTCCTAAAGGAATTTATAATCAAGTGGTGCACATGTAATGATAAACTATTAGAATAAACCAAGACCATAATATGACATAATGCCATGACAAAAGCCGTGACATAGTAAGCAGGCAATATATGACAAAAAATAAATGGATCCCGCCTCGGCACCTGTGGCTCAAGCGGCTAAGGCGCCAGCCACGTACACCTGAGCTGGCGGGTTCGAATCCAGCCCGGGCCCGCCAAACTATGATGGCTGCAACCAAAAAATGGCCGGGCGTTGTGGTGGGCGCCTATAGTCCCAGCTACTTGGGAGGCAGAGTCAGGAGGCTCGCTTGAGCCCAGGAATTGGAGGTTGCTGTGATGCCACGGCACTCTATCCATGGTGACAGCTTGAGGCTCTGTCTCAAAAAAATAAAATAAAATAAAATAAATAAATGGATCCCAAGTGGGCACTATTTTATGAGCTGTGATCAAGGAGTCCCTTGGAATAAAGATAAACTTATAATTCATTATAGATGACAAAGTATTTCCAGCTTGGTTTAGTTCAATAGGCATTTATGGGGCACTTTGTGCTCTTAGGTGGATTCTAGGGTTAAAAAAATGACTAAAGCTTGGTGTCTGTCCTTGTTTATTAAGCATACTGGTGGAAATACTCCAGGCAAATTCAAACAGTATTTTGTAGACTTCTTTGATATTAAAACAGTGGTGGATAAGACAGAAAATTGAAAAGCACACTGGGTTGATAGTCCGAAGACCTACATTTTGGTCACTGTCACTAAATTTGAGAGACTTAAAATACATCACTTAGATGGTTTTCACAGTATTTCTAACGTTAATAACCTGTGCTTATCCTGTAGGTAATGGGACTGTTGGAGTAAGTGGCACAATGACCGTGTTACAGGAAGGTTACTCTGCGGACTCACATATATGACTGATAGACCGAGGAAATCGCTCGCCTGCACGTGGAGTTTTTTCAGAATGTAGCTGAAAATAGCAACTCCTAGTCTAGACAGGACAGGGATAGAGATGAAGATCTGGCCTTGGAATTGCAGATTATGGGGAATTTTTTAACATCCATATGTAGGTCTGTCTATAAACTGTTTATATTATGATAATTCCTCACATGGCTTCAGATTTAGATAATCTGTTCCATTTCCCTTTCATGTATAGTCAAAATTGTTGACCTAAGCAACCGAATTTTTCCTTTTGAGGACACCATTCCTGTGAATTAGAAAATGAAGAAAGTTATTAAAGGGTCTTTGTCTTTTCAATAAATATTTTGCTTTCCTATAATTAGTGGGAAAATACTATTGGGTTTTATTAAGCAGCTATCCTGTTTAAGGATTCCCCATTTCCTTTTCCAGAAGACAAAGGATGTTTTATGCTCTTTTATATTCCATGCTTGAGACATACACTGACCATTTATTATAAAAGAGATGTTCTCTCCATACTTGAAGGCCGACTGTGAGTTTCAGTAAGGAAGATCTGAGTTGTCCTTGCTATTTACATTACATTTGTGATTTATAATATTGAATATAAAGGACATAAATCCTAGGTGATTGTGTTTCATTCAGGGGTGTCTGGCCTTTTTTTTTGTCCTCTCCTATTCATTGGAAGAATTAAGAGTTGTCTTGGGCCACACTTTAAATACACAAACACTAACGAAAGCTGATTAGTAAAAGAAAATGTGCATGCATCCGTTTCATGATATCTGACAGCACAGAGAAGCAAAAAAATTCCTTACAAAAATCGGCATGTGGCCCGTGAGCTGCAGGTTGGACACCTCTGAAAATAGTCTGTCATTACCTAGTCTATAATATTGGCTTTACTCTCTGGAAAGCTCTTAAGGCAAGCTGTATACTGGAAAAATAGAAACTTGAAGTCTCACCTCCTTGGAAAAATTACAGTTCCCCCCAATAAACAAATTTATTTCTAAAACTTCACTTGGTCATTTGTTTGGAACTTAGAATGAATGTCTCAGTAGAAGCTATAATATACATAGTGATTAGGGTTTTAGCTGGCTCCCAAGGATGAATATGAAATATTACAGAACCAATAGTATGTAATGCTGTAAGCTAAGATTTACCGCTATATTTGATGATTTATTTATTTATTTATTTTTATTATTATTATCTTTTTTTGGAAATGTATCCAGAGTCTTAACCTGTGGGACCTGGGATGTACCCCATCTAGCAGCAGCTCTGAGAGTAACATTGCCTGGTAGGATGGGGGAAGCAGAATTCCTTAATGCCCAGTCCCCGAGGGAGGCATCTACTGTTCAGAAACAAATCCTTCTGCAGCCCCAGTCCCAGCCTCCCACCAGTCTCCTTCCCTTTCTATTGTACTACCTCAAAACAGCTCATTCTTCACCTCATTTTCAGAAGCCTCACCGTTTCCCTCTTCTGTGGTGCAGAAGAGATTTTGAAGTTTTTAGGTAGGAATTGTTGACAACAAGGAGAAGCAGAGGAGAAGAGACGCACCCTCCCACCACCACACACACACACACACACACACACACACACACACGTGTAAGTGTGCTTAGCTGACGGTCATGGTTCTTTAAACCCGTCACTAGGCCTCTCCATTTGCACATTCAATGACTTTTCGTTGTGTTTTGTCCTTGGTTCTCTGTGGACAGAGAGGTATGTCTGTATGGGGTATTCCGTGAGGTGATTAAGTTGGCCATGAGGTTGCTGCCTACACGTTTGCATTAGGGCTGGAGAAATGTCAAGTTAGAGTGGAGAGCAGTGCCCTCCCATCCAGGATTATTTTCATTTCTTCCTTCCTTTCTTGCCCCAACTAGTCCTGCTATAAAAGACCTGGGTTTCTCTGAAGTGAGTTAGGATCCCACTTGTAGATACCAGGTGCCAATGGCATCTCCAAACATAAAAGTATAACAAACACCCTCCTCTCTTCTGTAGCTTACATATGTTTGTATGTGTGTTGCGTCGATATTGCATTTATTGTCTTAAAATCTCATGTAGATAATCTTAAGAAGCCTACAGAGTAAGACTATACTTGAGTCTTGCAGTAGGTAGACTTTACTAACGTTGATCACCTCAGAAAGGGATGAGTTCTCACAAGGGACCCAGGTGGATGTGAGACGGCCTCCCTTCTCCCCTTTCTGACCATTCTTTTATTCTCTTTCTCTCTCTCCCTCTACTGTGGGTAGAATTGATAACGTCTGCCATGTGGAGACAGACTGGAAATCGGGGAATCATCTTTGTCGCAGGGCCTGAACCAAAGCTGCATGAGTTATGCTTTCTTTCTCTCTCTCTTTTTTTTTTTGAGACATATTCTCACTTTGTTGCCCTGGGTAGAGTGCTGTAATGTCATAGCTCACAGCAACCTCAAATTCTTGGGCTCAAGTGATCCTCTTGCCTCAGCCTCCCAAGTAGCTGGGACTATAGGCACCCATCACAACATCTGGCTATATTTTGAGAGAAAGAGTTTCACTCTTGCTCAGGCTGGTCTCAAACTCCTAAGCTGAGGCAATCCACCTGCCTCAGCCTCCCAGAGTGCTAGGATTATAGGCATGAGCCACCACACCCAGCTATGAGTTAACACTTTTGTAAACCAGATTCTCTAGTTACATTTTATTTTGTGGCTATTTCCATTTAGTAAACCCCTAATCCTCAGCAAAACTTTGTTTAAACGCTCCAACATTATCTCACCTGTGTAGAGGGAATTAAGAAAGGAGCTCTCCGGCATTGAGTACATTGGGTGGCAGTGACAGCAAGTGACCTCTAAGAAGAAGGCGGATGTCATACCTCTGAGGTCTAGTTACTGCTCTCCACGTGGGGCTTTCATTCTCACCAAGGAGCATCTAGATTAGATTTTAATAAAGAAAAGGGAAAGTTCCCCTTTTAAGAGAAAGCAAAATTCCAGGCTATAGCAACTGAAAAGTAATCAGTAACACGAGCAGTTGCTGTGGCCAACTGAGTGGCTGAGCCAAGCCTGGACAGACAACCATTTGTATGTTACCTGGCACGTTAAAAACAAAACAAAAAACACAGAGTAAATGTGTACAGAAGAAAAAATGCATGTTTTAAACATTAGTTACAATCAAGCAAATTTTATTTTCTGTTTTCACTTTTTCAGAAGATAAAGAGATAGAAGTTTGGAGATTAAGCAAAATCATTAATTCAACATATTGCAAATGTGTTTTAACTGCCACCTAAGCCCAAAGAGCCCTCCCTAGGCTCCACTTTTGCCCTTCAACTACGGCTCTGTCCTGCAGGCAGAAAACCTGGAAGGAGCTGCTGATATTTGCTGCCATCTCCACTTGGCTCACTCTATTCTCCCTTGAACCCTTTCCAGCCCGACTTTCAGCACTACTCTGAAACTGCTCCCCTGAAATCACTCATGTCAAGGTCACAAGCAACCGCCACCAGACCAAATCCAAAGACCGGTCCTGGGTTTTTGTATTTTTCTAGCTCTGCAGTTGATGCAATTGCTTCCTCTCTCCTTCTAGAAGTACTTTCTTCACTCGGCTTTCTGATCACCAGGCATCCATGTCTTCTTGCCTTTCTACTCTCAAACCTCTAACTATTGATCTATCTCAAGGTCAGACCTTCAGATGTCCTCTTCCCTACTGGTACTTCCTTGTAATCAGTCCTAGAACTTTATCTATTCCCCAGTCTGTATGTCCAGACCTGACTTTCCCCCTCACATATTTCTCTGCCGGATTAACATCTCCACTTAGCTATCTAAGAGACACCTCACACGTCACTCCCGACACAGAACTCTTGATGCCCCTTCCTCCCAACCTGCCCTTCCCGCACTCCCCTGTCTCACTGCACAGCACCTCTGCTTGCTCAGGTGCTCGATCACCACCTCGGCCTCTTGACTCTTCCCTCACCCTCCACGTCTAATCTATCAGCTAAGTTGGCTCTCACCATCACAGTGTGTCCAAATCTAATCACCAGTTCTGCCAGCTCCACTGTTACAATTCTGTCCAATCATTGTCATCTCTTACCTACAGTAGTGCCTTTTAACCAGTCTCCTTGCTTTCTCTCTTTCCCTCATCCATTTCCCCCCCATCCATTTTCCACACAGCAGCCAAGTATCTTCTAGAAAGCATGACGCATATCATGTGATTCACCTGCTTAAAACTCCCTCATGACATCCTCTCCCTCGCAAAAAAATCCAAACTCCTCACCATGGCTATGAGAGCCTGTCTATCTCATTTGTCACCCCTACCCCTGTGCACCTGGCTGATCTTCATCTGACCATGCTGGCTTTCTTCAAACAGACCAAAGTTGCTTTCTATCTGGGAGCCTCTGCCTGGCACACTCTTTCCTCAGATCTGACTAGGACTCCCGCCCTCACTTCCCTGAGCTCGGCCTCCAAATATCACCTCCTCCGAGAAGCCTTCCTTGACCACTCAGTCTGGCATAGTATTCTCCCATTTTTATTTAGTGTTTCCCCCACTAGAACAGAAGCTCTGTGAGGCTGGGGTTTGTCGGATCCATTCTGTATTCTCAGTGCCTGGCACATACAGCTTGCTGTCTAGGTGGATGGATGCCTTGTGGTCTAGCATTCCTTTCAATGGGATGTCTTCACACTGGATTTTGTTTTAAGTATAACATGAAAGAACTAAAATATTTCTCAATAGCCTGACTCTACATTTGGTAATTTTAAACTCATCCTCAAGGCCGGGCATGGTGGCTCATGCCTGTGATCTTACCTCTCCGGGAGGCCGAGGCAGGCGGATTGCTTGAGCTCAGGAGTTTGAAACCAGCCTGAATAAGAGTGAGACCCCAACTCTACTAAAAATAGAAAAACTGAGGCAGGAAGATTGCTTGAGCCCAGGAGTTCGAGGTTGCTGTGAGCTATGATGATGCCATGGCACTGTACCCAGGGTGACAGAGTGAGACTATATCTAAAAAATAAATAAATAAATAAAAATAAATCCTCAAACTGTTGAATAACAATGGGCTAGGCATAGATAATTGTTCCATAGAAACATTTCCCTTTTATTGGAGTTGCATTTCGTATAGCATCACAGGGAAAAATAAAACCTCTTTGCAGCACCTATTAGAAACTAATATTCCTCTGTTAAAAGAAAATATGACCACCTTATCCTAACTGAGTCAGACAAAAGTGAGAACCATAGGAGGGGATGTGACAGAGGGGCTAAGAGTGTCCATTGTGAGTTCAAATTCCAGTTCTACAATTCATTAGCTGGGTGACCAAGTTGCTTAATCTCTCTGTGCCTCGGTTTCCTCATCTGTAAAATGGGAATGGTAAAAGGACCAATACTTAACCTCGTATGTTGGTTTTGAGGATTAAATGAGTTATTATATCTGATATATTTTAAATGGAGCCTCACATATAAGTGATATATTTAATACATTCTTTAGAAAAATGTATTATTATCAGTATTATCATTGATTCTAGATGTCCATCTGGGAATTTGCTCTGTGTAAATTAAAGATTGCTAGGTCATGATCATAAGAAGTTTAAACTGCTTAAAGCGAAGCCAGTAACAGTTCCCCTTGGAGCACTTAGTTGGATTAGACTTCTTTCTATGGTCTTAAAATACATATTAAAGCCAAAGAAATACTAGTTTTGCAAATCCTTAGATGGCACACCCACACAGCTGGTACCACAAATGATGTCACATTTCAGGAAGATCAGCTAATATATTCCATGGAATCAAAGATATTTCTCAGGATGAAACGTGTTTTACTTCTAGTTCCCTTACTAGTCTTTGATTCAAACCCAAACTAGAGAAAAGTTTAGCCTTTCAAATAGGTCTCTGCTGAACCCATTTCAACAGCAGTTAATTTACCAAAGTCATTTATTACCACATTTAGTAATTTTGGTGCAGTTTCTCACTTCTCAAAACATATTTTGCTTACACCCTTTCAAAAGAATGTTATTGGTATGTGAGTAGGTTGTCTGGGCCAGCCTCTTATCTAGAGACCAGATTCAGAAAGTCTGAGTTCGGCGAAGTGACTGAGACTGCGTGCTTTTGTTTTGTTTTAACATGCATGTATGAGTCTTACTGAAACACATTGCTACCCTCCCCTAGGAACAATGCCGCACACATCATTTCCTGAAATAATGGAGTTGGAAGGCAATTATCTACCCACAAAACAGTCTGAAACAACAGTTCCTGATATTCTTCTCAAATACTTTAACTTCCCAAGGAATCCGGAAAAAATAATTCCATGAGACAGTGTTGTGAATGAAGGTATGACATTCCAGTCTCCTTCACTGGAATCCAGTGGCCAGAAGTCATAAATTAGTAACCACTTGGCTCTAGTGAGAGGGCCTTTCTGTCTTTGGTCTATGGACAGTATAGTGCCTCACAGCCCCTTTCGAGATGACAGCCCTTTGTTCCTTTTCTGCCCACCTTTGGGACCTTTCCAGAGATTACTTGCAGTTTATTGAACTTATTTTATGACACTATTTTTTACTCCTAAAGATAATTTGAGATTTCTATTTCAGGCTTTCCAGATAAGAAAGGTAAACTTTCTGGAACAAATGAATATCCATTTTAGCAGAACATGTTTTATAGTATTGTGAGAGCTTTTTGAACCCCCTGGCTCCTGGTGTGGATTGATAGATATTCGTATTAAGAACTATCTTTGTGACCCTTAACAGCATAAACATCATCAATGTAGGCTTGTGATATGCACAGTGAAAAATAGCAATTAAGAAGATTGCTGGGGTGGCACTTGTGGCTCAAAGGAGTAGGGCACCGGCCCCATATACCGGAGGTAGTGGGTTCAAACCCAGCCCCAGCCAAAAAACATAGGAAAAAAAAAAAAGAAGATTGCTAATATTTAGACATTGCTTTCTGGAAGCCTCATCTAAAGGGAAACCAGCACAGTAAGCTTTTTCATCAGGGATATACACACAGGTTTTTCCATTAATATGCTTAGAAAAAAAATGGGGAACAGTCACTTGTATGTTGAAACTGTACAATGCCAATTACAAAGTTACTGGGAAACTTCCACCATTGCCTATTTTAAATTTTATCTGGACATTCAAATTTGACTTTGTATTGACATATTCTCTCCCCTGAATAAAAGGAAAGCCATATTGTGCGTAAGCGTCACAGAGAGGGACAATGACAGAATGAAGAGAAATTTGAGATACTGTGACATAACTTGGGGAGGTTGGGCAGGCCACCTCCAGAAGTTTTTCATAGAAAGCCTACTCTCAGTTTGGCTCGTTCAGACTTTATGGATATTCATAAATCCTCACCCTGTCTGGAAGCTTAGGTATTGATACAGTGTCTTTTCATTCTGCATAAAAATCAGCTTGTTCTGAGCAGTGCTTGTGGCTCAGTAGGTAGGGCACCGACCCCATATACCAAGGGTGATGGGTTCAAACCCAGCCCCAGCCAAAACTGCCAAAAAATAGCCAGGCATTGTGGCAGGTGCCTGTGGTCCCAGCTACTTAGGAGGCTGAGGCAAGAGATTCGCCTAGGCCCAGGAGTTGGAAGTTGCTGTGAGCTGTGTGACGCCACAGCACTCTACCAAGGGCAATAAAGTGGCTATAAAAAAAAAAAAGGTGGTGCCTGTGGCTCATCGAGTAGGACGCTGGCTCCATATACCAAAAGTGGCAGGTTCAAACCTTTGCTCGGCCAAACTGCAAAACAGAAAAGTAGCCAGGTGTTGTAGTGGGCACCTGTAGTCCCAGCTACTCGGGAGGCTGAGGCAAGAGAACTGCCTAGGCCCAGGAGTTGGACGTTGCTGTGAGCTGTGTGATGCCATGGCACTCTACTGAGGGCGATAAAGTAAGACTCTGTCTCTACAAAAAAAAAAAAGAAAAATCAACTTGTTTCATTTTCCAAAATGAAATATGTAACTTTTAGAAGTATAGTTTGAAATTGGCATTTAAATTGCTTATTTCTGATTGTATCAGAAATTGACCAATTCTGGAAATAGCTAAATTGTTTTCTTCCTTTAAGAAGATATCTTTCCATGTAGCCTGGCCACATGTCCACATGAAAGAATTCTCTGCCCCTTGATGGTGTCTCCTTCTGACCCCAACTGGCTCTTTCAAGCCAAGAAAGAGAATCAAATTGAGAAACTACAGGTGGAAATTGGTCAGTTTGCTTAAAAGATAATAGGTTAAGTTAAGACTGACTGGAAAAGAGTCAGTGACAAAAGCTAAAACCCAAAGCCAGCTGTGTGCCACCAGGCCCTATAGGGCAGAAGGTAGACCTGGTGATGGTGGTGGTCTTCCTGGGTGGAGAGGGCCGGGCACAGGTCCCAGCACTGCGTCTGTTCTATGGAACATACTGGGTCCAGGGTTAGGTGGTCCAGGCCTAGTTTAAGAACGTGAGAAGGAACTGTGTTTGGAGTCTTAAATCAGTTGTCTTCAGTGTTTGGCTTTAGTTTGTATCAGTGGAATCACTTTGGGTTTTCTTATCGTGGCTCATTCCCAGGATTAACTTAACACAATAAATTCCAGTTATCTGACCAGTCTCTATAACTACCTCAGAGGGAAATCACCAGCCATGTATATACACTCAACTTGTCAAGGAAGGTCTTAATGGTCTGCTGTATATATTTAAGGATGGTTGCTACTAATGTTTTCTTCTTCTTTTTTTTTTCCTGCTGTTTTTGGCCGGGGCCAGGCTTGAACCTGCCACGCCCAGGATATGGGGCCGGCACCCTACTCCTTGAGCCACAGGTGCCTCCCTAATGTTTTCTAATATAGAATACATTATTTCTTGGTAGTCTAGCAATTTGGTAAGATACAGCATAGGTTTTTAAGGAAATACCAAGAGTCTGTTTTCCACAACTAGGTACATCATGGGCTTACATAGGCAGGAAAGATAAATTAGTGTTTATTTGAATTTTTGATTCATTGTTATGCTGGATAAATGGTAGATTATAAATATGTTTTTACCATGTACCCTTTTGTAAGCATTTTTAAATATACAATGAAATTTTCCTAAATAAGACCTATCTTAGACTGCACCCGGGGAGGTCAACATTCATTTAGTTCTTACTATGGACTTGGTTGACTGCAGGGAATATAAATGAAGTATAATGCATGATTACTGCCTTGTAAAAAACTTCAGCTGAGGAAGCTAAGGTTAACTTAAAGGAAATAGTTGGAAAACAATTTAAAGCTCCCTTTTAGAACTCTTGGGTTTTACAGGAGGAAAATTCACCGTTGGCTGAAATAGGTCAGTCCATGTTCCAGAGAGTTATCACGGAAGAGGCGGGGTATAAAAGATGAGAGGAATGTAATTGGGCAGAAAAGAAAAGTGACAGAAAGATTTATGAAGCCTCTTTTCAATGTCAGGCTCTTTGATAGGAGCTTTGTGCACATAATCGCGGTAATCCTGCTGAGTAGACATTTACATCCCTGTTTGTATGTGAAAATATGAAGCCCTGGAGAGGGTAAGCAGCTTTCTTAAGTTTGTACAACTAGTGAGTCACTCTAACATGATGGTTAAGATGACTGATTGGCTCTGAATTCCAAGCAGTTTGGGACTTGAATCCTCTACTGACTGGCTGCGCTTCATATCTTCTTTTTTTTTTTTGAGACAGAGTCTCAAGCCATCACCCTGGGTAGAGTGCTGTGGCATCACAGCTCATAGCAACCTGCAACTCCCGGGCTTACACGATTCTCTTGCCTCAGCCTCCCAAGCAGCTAGGACTACAAGCACCTGCTACAACACCTGGCCATTTTTTTGGTTGTAGTTGTCACTGTTGTTTGGCAGGCCCAGGCTGGATTCAAACCCGCCAGCTCTGGTGTATGTGGCTGGTGCCCCAGCTGCTTCATATCTTTGTTCTTCAATTGTTTTCATCTATAAACCAGTGACCATAATAACACTACTTCCTCACAGATAGGGTGTGATCAATCAACTACTTAAAGAGATAAAGAACTTAGCACAGACTTCATGCCCATAGCTCAGTGAGTAGGGTGCCAGCCACATACACCGAGGCTAGTGGGTTTGAGCCTGGCCTGGGCCAGCTGAACAAAAATAACTGCAACCAAAAAATAGCCAGGCATTGTGGCAGGTGCCTGTAGTCCCAGCTACTTGGGCTGAAGCAAGAGAATCACTTAGGCCCAAGAGTGTGAGGTTGCTGTTAGCTGTGAAGCCACAGCACTCTACTGAGAGCAACATAGTGAGACTCTGTCTCAAAAAAAAAAAAAAAAAAAAGAAAGAAAGAAAGAAAAGAAAAAGAACTTAGTGCAGTTTCTGACATACTGTGACCACTCAGCACATGTTTTAAAGCATGGAGAAACAGATAGATAGCATTTGGCTGGGAGTCACAGCTATATTTTGCCTGACTCCAAAGTCTGTACTCTTCATATTAAATCATCCTGCAGAGCAGGGGTCTTCAAACTACGGCCCATGGACCACATGCGGCCGGCCAAGGACATTTATCTGGCCCACCAGGTGTTTTTGCCACCAGTGCCTATTCTGTTTAGCAGCCGACTCGACTCAGCCTGGGCTGCAGTGCACATGTGTGGAATGTGTGGCGCACTCTCAGATTCCCCTCCTTCTCTCTGTCTCTTGACTCCTCCTTTCAGTCTTGGGTGAGACAGAGACTCTTGATTGGAGGAGTTGCGAGCTTGCCTGTGCACAGCCTGCTGCTGCCTGAGGACCAAGGTAATAACAATTTTGTTTTTTTTTTTTTTTTTTTTTTTTTTTTTTTTTTGCAGTTTTTGGCCTGGGTTGGGTTTGAACCCTCCACCTCCAGTATATGGGACTGGGGCCCTATTCTTTTGAGCCACAGGCACCCCCTGAAATTTTTTTTTTTTTTTTTTGCCGTTATGTGGTGGGTTTTATTTTTTTTTTTGCTGTAAGTTGGACCTTTTTTTGTGGTTAAGGGGGGGCCTTTTTTTTTTTTTTTGAAGTTAGGAGGTCTTTTTTTTTTTGCATATGGGGGTGCCTTTTTTTTTCGTTTTACATATTGTATTTGTATTTGTTCCCTTTTTTTTTTTTTTTTCTTTTTGCAGTTTTTGGCTGGGGCTGGATTTGAACCTACCACCTCCAGTATATGGGGCGGCACCCTACTCCTTTGAGCCATAGGCACTGCCCCCATTTTGTTTTTATACTTCAAAATAAGATATGTTCAGTGTGCATAGGAATTTGTTCATAGTTTTTTGTTTGTTTCTTTTTTTAACTATAGTCTGGCCCTCAAACGGTCTGAGGGACAGTGAACTTGCCCCCTGTTTAAAAAGTTTGAGGACCCTTGCTGCAGAGGGAGCAGGTGGAACATTTGAGACCGAAGAATAAGGCAAGGGCTTTGTCAGCTACAGAAAGGGAGACGACCCTCCAAGGTTGGAGTAGGCTTGAGTTGGGGAAGTAATAAGAAGGTGATGGATGAAGTAGATAGAAGCTCATCATGTAGGCCCTTGCCGCAAGGACTAAAGATGCCACAGAGACCAGGAAAGGCAGCTAGTCACAGATAGAGAATGGGTGATGGAAGTGTTGCTGTGGGCGGCACATGGGTGAAGCTGGGGGTACTGGAAGTTTACGTGGGAAGCTGCCAAGTCAAGTGTGAGGTAATTTGGTCCTGTGCTGGGAGAAAGAACAGAAAATAAAAAGAAAGGACACAGGTGGGAGGATGGTGGGGTGGGCCATGCCACCACGCACACTGCTGGGCCCCCGGTTGCTGCCACCTCCCTTCCAGGAGACCTTGCCCCATTGCTGATGCCAGACATCCACGGACTGTAAACACACTAGAGCTGAAATCAACTTTAACTAGAAGCAATTCTAATGGAGTAAAAGAAAAGGTATTCCAGGCCAGGCACAGTGGCTGATACCTGTAACTCTCACTCTACGAGGCTGAGGAAGAAGGATCACTTGAGCTCAAGAATTCCAGATCTACCTGAGCAAGGGCGAGATTTGATCTCTACTAAAAATCAAAAAACTAGCCAGGTATTGTGGCAGGTGCTGGTAGTCTCAGCTTCTCGGGAGACTGAGGCAAGACTTGAGCCAGTCAACTGCTTGAGCCCAAGAGTTTGAGGTTGCCATGAACTGTGACACCACAGCAGTCTAGTCAGGGCAACAGAGTGATGTAGGTATGTCTCCAAACAAAAGGTATTCTAAATCAATCACAAGATAAAATGAATGAGAAAAATATAGTATACCAAAGAGTCTATTAGGGCTGTGGTCCCCACCACGGGGCCGTGGACCGATAGCAGTCTGCGGCCTGTTCCAAGCCTCACAGAAGGAGGTGAAGGGTGGACAAGCCAGGGAAGCTGCATCTGTATCACAGCTGCTGCCCATCGCTCACACCACTGCCCGAGCTCTGCCTCCTGTCACGGCAGCAGTTAGATTCTCAGAGGAGCGTGAACCCCACGGGAAACTGCATGTAACGATCTAGGGTGCTTACTCCTTATGAGAATCTAATGCCCAGTGATCTGAGGTGGACATGTAAGGACCTTGAATCATTCCAAAACCATCTCCTCCACTCCCTGCCCATGGAGAAATAGTCTTTCGTGAAGCTGGTCCCTGGTACCAAAAAGACTGGGGACTTCTGCCTTAAGGTTAAGTTTCCAGCCTCAGCAAGTCTCGTATGCTGCTTCAGTATATGCATATAGCTAACTAAAGGTGTGGCAAATTGACTACACATCCCGAAAGGCTTGACATTTCTGATTTTATATCTCACTTCCCCACACATACACTTTTTACATCTTCACCCAGTGACATCTTTTCAATTTGAATACAATAATGCCTCCTCCCCTTTTTTTTTCTTAGGAACAACAAGTAGTGCTTTACCTGCTAGGTCATAATAATTCTCACAAAGGTTAATATCTAGGTCATAATAATTCTCACAAAGGTTAATATCTGAACATAAGGCCGAGCTTGGTGGCTCACCCTGTAATCCTAGTACTCTGGGAGGCTGAAGTGGGTGGATTGCTTGAGCTCAGAAATTCAAGATCAGCCTGAGCAAGAGCAAGACCCCATCTCTACTAAAAATAGAAAGACTAGCTGGGTATTGTGGCAGGTGCTTATAGTCCTAGCTACTGGGAGGCTGAGGCAGGAGTATCTATTGATCCCCAGGAGTTTGAGGTTACTGTAAGCTATGACACCATGACACTCTACTCAGGGCAACAGAGTGAGACTCTGTCTCAAAAAAAAAAAAGTTAATTTTTAAAATTTTTAAAATAATGAGAAAAAGAGTTTAGAGGATATTTAGATTAACTTGTCTAACAGAAAGGGGGTGATACTGAATGAACAGAATTTTCTTTTTCCTTATTCTCTAATGTTGAGAACAAGTGAGCACTGATGGAGTTAAGAACTGGTAAAAGAATTAATCAAAGGAAGTAGCTTTTAACACAGCATGTAGCCACTCTAAGGAATTTACTGCCATAGGCAATCAGAGTCAAATATTGTAGCTGAATTTTTTTTTTTTTTTGGAAGTCTGGTCACTATGACCAGTCAAAACATTTGTGGTTATGCAAGAAAAGATAAGGATAATCAAATCTGGTGCTGCAGGATGAAAGCTGACCATTGCAAAGGAAGGAATTTCTCCCCAGCCTCACTTCTTTTTTGGCTTCTCCCAGTGCCTCAGAATAACATTACACAATTAGGAAGGTCTGCTTTGAAGAGTTGACAGTACTTCCTCTGAGTCATCAGGTATTATCCAAGGCCAAGGGGAGGATTCCAGACCTGCCAGAGCAGCAAAGCCCATAATTCTTTTTTTGCACCCAGAGCAATGGTCCCGTCAGTTCCAAGCTCAGCACTTTGGCAAGACAGCCCCTAATGCCACTCTTGCCACTCCTGGTGAAGAAGACGTTCAAAGGGAAATAATGGATGTCAGTTCTCCTCTTATCAAGCTGGCACTCTCATGTAAACAACAAGTGGAGATTGTTGAGGGACTGAATAGACACTCAGGAAATAATTCATGCTTTTTCCTCTTTCTCTTTCCTTCTTTGTCTCTGAATCCCTCCACCAGGGGGTAGACAGAAGACATAAAAGAAACCAGCACTTACCGATCTCATTTAGGGCCCAGTAATGAGTTTTACATTGTTATGGGTCTCCTTCATTCACATGACCCAGGAAGTACTGCACCCATGTAGTACTTCTAACTAAAATCCAGGGCAGAGTGACCCCATCCTATTCTTCCCATGTGACTAGGTCAAGGGCAATACTTTCTCTTTTCTTTTCTTTTTCTTTTTCTTTTTTTTCTTTTTTCTTAATGCCAAAGCTAGAATGCAGTGTTGTCATCATAGCTCAGCACAGCCTTAAACTTCTGGGCACAAGGGTTCACTCCCCTGCCTCAGCCTCCTGAGTAGCTGGAACTAAAGGTGTGCACTGCCATACCCAGCAACACTTTTTAAGTGTCCAATCAAATGAATGAGAAGATTTTCTTTGTTAAAAGTGTCTCTCCCAGTTTATGGCAGAGTAGCAGGCAGACAGGGCATGTTTAGGTGTACATGTATGTGTGTAGGGTGAGCGCCCTTCCCTCCTCCAGTGTTTTGCTGTGAAGGTCCTTTCCTATCAGCCAGCAGGTGGGTTGCACTGAGACAACACAGTTAGTGACCATTTGATGACTACACACAGGGGCATAGCACCTTTCATGTCCCACAAACAGGCTCACAACAGTCAGGCATCCTAGTGACTGGGTAAAATCTGTTTCCATCATTTTTGTTTGGCTAAATTCCATGTTAAAAAGTTTCAACGGAGGCTGGGCAAGGTGCCTCACACCTGTAATCCCTGCACTCTATGAGGCCAAGGTGGGTGGATAGCCTGAGCTCCAGAGTTTGGGACAAGCCTGAGCAAGAGAGAGACTCCGTCTCTACTAAAATAGAAAAACTAACCGGGCACTGTGGTGTAGTAGCTGGCATCTGCAGTCCCAGATACTCAGGAGGCTGAGGCAAGAGCCTCACTGGAGCCAAGAATTTGAGGTTGCTGTGAGCTATGACACAACAGCACTCTACTGAGGGTAATAGAGTGAAACTCTGTCTCAAAAAAAAAGTCCCAACTGAATGTTTTTAAATATCTCTTATTATCTGTATTTATAATTTTTTAATATTCCCTCCCTTTTGCTATTCAGACCTCATGGCAGCATGTACAATCTTTATTTTTTTATTAAATCATGGTTGTGTACATAAATGCAATCATGGGGTACAATGTGCTGGTTTTATATACAATTTGAAATGTTTTCATTGAACTGGTTGACATAGCTTTCATGGCATTTTCTTCATTATTGTGTGCAGACATTTATATTCTACATTTAGTAAGTTTCACCTGTACCCTTCTAAGATGCACCGTAAGTGTGGACCCACCAATTACTCTCCCTCTGCCCATCCTGCACCCTCTCCTTACCTCCCTTGCCCCTTTCCCCATGTTCTTGAGCAGTAATTGGGTTATAGCTTTGATATTAAAGGTATAAATTAGTTTCATAGTAAGGTTGAGTACATTGGATACTTTTTCTTCCATTTTTGGGATACTTTGCTAAGAAGAATATTTTCGAGCTCCATCCACGTAAGCATGAAATAGGTAATAGGCTGCGTAATGTTCCATGGTGTACATATACACACTTTATTAATCCATTCTTGGGTTGATGGGCACTGGCCTTTTTCCATGACTTAACAATTATGAATTGGGCTGCAATGAACATTCTGATACAGATATCTTTGTTATAATGTGATTTTTGGTCTTCTGGATATATACCTAGTAGAGGAATTATAGGATCAAATGGCAGTTCTATTTTTAGATCCCTAAGTGTTCTCCAAACATCTTTCCAACAGAACTGTATTAGTTTGTGTTCCCACCAGCAATGTAGTAGTGTTCCCTTTTCTCCACATCCACGCCAGCATCTCTGGTTGGGGATTTTGTGATGTGGGCTAATCTTAAAGAAATTAGATGATATCTCAAAGTAGTTTTGATTTGCATTTCTCTGATGATTAAGGATGATGAGCATTTTTTTGTGGGTATGTAGGCCATGTGCCTGTCTTCTTCACAGAAGTTTCTCTTCAGGCACATTCCTATTGTCCCAGCTACCCAGGAGGCTGTGGAAGGAGGAACACTTAAGCCCAGAAGTTTGAAGTTACAATGGGGTCTGATGATGCCACTGCACATCAGAGTGAGAGCCTATCGGGGGAAAAAAAATCTATGCTAGGAAAAGACATTGCCAATAAATGCCTATCCATATAGCGTTAATAATATAATTCCAATAGGTGGCATATTATTTACTATGTGTTTATTAGTATATTTCTAAGAAACACCTTATTTGGTTGATACCTGTTAACAACTTTTGGCAACAGTACAATGTTTATGAGAATAACATACAATGAGTTTTTAAATATATATGTGGATGAAATAAAAATGTATTTAAAAGATACAACTATGCTAACATCACTTATGATACACTCAGGCAAAAATTTTTCTTTTTTCAGATAGAGTCTCAGTCTGTTGCCTGAATAGAGTGCCATGGCATCATCATAGCTCACAGCAACCTTAGTATCTTGGGCACAAAGATCCTCTTGCCTCAGCCTCATGGATAGATTGAACTAGAGGCAGCTGCCATATCGCCCCACTAATTTTTCAATTTCTAGTAGAGACAGAGTTTAGCTCTTTCTTGCCAAGGCTGGTCTTCAACTCCTTATCTCAAGCAGTCCACTTGCCTCAGCCTCCCAAAGTGCTTATATTATAGACATTAGCCACCACAGCTGGCTTGGGCAAAATTATAAGGAGGGAAAAGTTGGAAGCATTAGTGAATTATGAATTAAACATAGGGTTGTAAGGATTTTATTATTTATTCATTCTGTAAATATGTTTAGCTACAACTATATGTTAGGAATAAGAATAAATGAAATATAGAATTTGGCTTTGACTATTATATACTCTATTGTTAGAGATATACAAGTAAAGAAATAATTATATACAAACAATAAAAACAGACATACTTCAATAAAAATAAAATGGGGCATCAGTCTACCAGACTTTAGGCTATACTACAGGCCATAGTGATCAAAACACCATAGTACTGGAACAAAAATAGAGACATAGATATCTGGAACTAGATAGAAAACTAGATAGAAAACCATGCAATGAAACTAACATCTTATAGCCTCTTAATCTTTGATAAACCAAACAAGAACATACACTGGGGGAAAGAATACCCCTTCAATAAATGGTGCTGGGAGAACTGGATGGCCACATGTAAAAGACTGAAACTGGACCTGCACCTTTCTCCACTCACTAAAATTGATTCAAGATGAATAAAAGATCTAAATCTAAGGCATGAGAAAATAAAAATCCTCAAAGAAAGTCTGGGAAAAACACTTGAAGATATTGTCCTGGAAAAGACCTTATGAAGACTTCTATGGCAATCGCAACAGTAAAAATAAACAAATGGGACTTGATTAAACTCAATAGCCTCTGTACAGCTCAAGAGACAACATCCAATGCAAATAGACAACCTACAAAATGGGAAATGATATTTTCATATTTAGAGTTGGACAAAATCTTGATAACTAAGATCTACAGAGAACTCAAATTAATCAACATGAAAAGAGCCAATAATCCTTTATATCACTGGGTAAGGGCAATGAATAGAACCTTCTCTAAAGAAGACAGATGAATACC